>JAOTOM010001225.1:0-62275 GCA_034440615.1 Ashinkailepas kermadecensis
TGAGGAGATGGGTGAAGACGGCTTGAACCATGACTTCCAGGAGGTGGTGTCGGCAGGCAAAGTGAAGCATGTCCTTCTCGAGCTGTTGTTCGATGAGCACACAGGCGCCATTGTTCCTGCCAGTGTTCGCAGCCGTGGTGTCGAACGACAGTCCGGCCACCTGATCTGCAACTCTCCATTCCTCCAGAGCGGACACCACGGCGCGAGCGATGTCGTGTCCCGTCCCGCTGGCAAGCTTGGCAACACTCAGTAGCTGAGATGTTCCCTTCCCTGTAACAAGAATGGGAAGCCTGTCCACATGGTCTTTGGTGGTTAGGTCAGGCATCAGCTTGCCATCCCAATGGACAACAAGCGGAGTGTCCGCTCGGAACTCTTCCTTGAGCTTGGAGGCCAGTGCTTCCCGGTGCTTTCTCCGATGACGGCGGATGGAAGAGCGGTTGATGTTTAGCTCCTTGACATCGCGTCCGAGAACACAGCAGTCGCAGTCAGGACGTGAACGGCCGATCGATCCGTCATCTTCGTCCTGTCCAACGTTGCCGCAAGAGCTGGACTGATCATGTTGGTGGTGGCTCTCCGGATCCGTTTCCGCGGACTCGCTCCGCCAACAGCATCACGGACTTCGGCAGCTTCAGCAGACGACTCTGGATCAGATGCGCTGGAACTGGTGGAGGACTCCAGCTCAACCACTGCGGACGAAGACGTTGCCTCTTCTTGCGCGCGCCTCTGTTGCTCCAGCTCTCTCTCCGTTCTCTGGCATCGTCGAGCTTCTTGTCCAGCAAGGACAGTATCCATATTCCCCATCCTCCCCCGTCGGCCTGGTTCGCGTTGGGCAAGCAGAAACGCCTCATCATCCGCATTCGTCATCGTCTTCAAGGCGTCTGCGTGGGCCACGTCGAAGAGATTCTCCAAGACGACCATGAACGCCTCCCTCCTTGGCCACCTGCGGCACCGAGCGTCGATGCTTCCCCTTCTTCAGGAGCTCGTACTCTCGATGCAGCTTCTCCATTTTCGTCACCACGTTGTCCTTCCTCATCATGGGAATCCGAGCCATGCTCCAGTATCGCGCCACCATGGGAGCAACGACAAGCGTCACATCACGGAGCGACGTCTTCTTCAAATGTAAGTTGTGCAGAATAACGGCTAAGACATCGCCGTTGGATGGAAGTTTGGACCCCACCAGCTCTGGCTCGGGCACAACAAGGAAATCTTTGCTACG
The DNA here is from genome assembly GCA_034440615.1 of Ashinkailepas kermadecensis. Lineage (NCBI taxonomy): Eukaryota > Metazoa > Arthropoda > Thecostraca > Neolepadidae > Ashinkailepas > Ashinkailepas kermadecensis. The sequence continues at coordinate 1,217 of JAOTOM010001225.1, forward strand.
TGTAGCCATAATAATCTGAGAAAAAGAAGAGAGGGGCGAGGTTAATGCAATACCGATACTGCCTAAGTACACTGGTGTACTTACTGTGGTAAAGTAAAAATTTCAACGTCATATGGCACTGTGGTAAAACACTGGGGTAGAGTAAAAAATCAACTTCGATGTGCAACATCTTCACACGAGCCGATTTTTGAAAAAAAAATACCTACGCGGTTTTTGCATGTATATGAACAGATTCCCGGGGTAGGAGCAATATAATTCAAACTTTTTGATTTTAAGGACCACCCTAATACCCAGTCATGTTGGAATAGCGGGAATGAGTTGGCTGACCAATCAGCAAAGCGTGCTGCGCGGAGCCGATACACCCGTGTGTTGCCTCTCCCAGCAGCACACCTCGGCCAGGCAATCAATGTGTTTTTCCAGGAAAAGTGCCAACAGCTTTGGGACACAAATGACGAAAGCAAACTGAGAAACATCAAGCCAAGTCTGGGGCGTTGGGAGTCATCATTCAGAGTTTCACGAAAGGAGGAGGTGGTGCTTGCCAGGATGCGGATTGGACACACCTATGCCACCCACGGCTACCTACTGCGGAATGCCCCCCGACGAGGCACCACCTTTCCGTGGTGGGGGGGATTGCGTGCTCCAATGACCCGGCGACCATCTTACTGGCGAGGGGTGAGACCAAGGGTTCCTCACTCGTCCTTCCATCCATACGCTCCCCATTCCAATGCCCATCTCATTTCAACATCCATGTCCTTCACCTGGCCCTGCAACACCAACTCTCCTACTTTGAGAAGGTAGGACAACTTCCCCGGTCCTGCCCACCAGCTCAGTTTTACCGGGGTAGCCGCGTCCCCTAGGCCCGCCCCCCGGGGTTGACGGAGTCCTGGAGGTTGAGGTCCCCCGTCGCACGGTGCTAGTTGTGGCGGGGACCAACACACCTCTTTGGTCCCGATATCCCGGAGGGGCGGGCGGACCCGTGGGGCCTCACGCGGGCCAAGTGGCTGGTCGCTTCGGGCCGGGGACCTGGGAATCTTCCCAGTGTCCTCCGGCCCGGCCGGCTGGGGTCAAGTGGTGGGCGGCGCTGGATCCCGGTCGGGGTGGTGAGTCTCTCTCTCCCGGCCGGGCGAAGGCGCCGCCTGCCCCGTATAGCTCCTCGGGCGCCTGGCGTCCTCCCGTCCGCGGGGCCCAGGCGTCCCCCCCCGTTGGGCCCCTGTGTGGTGGGGCGCCCGGGGAGCAGAACATAAACACACTTCATGGCAACTCAAAACACAAAAACCCTCCCTGGTCCACGTGCTAGTGGCCAGAGCGCGAACCCCACCATTAATGACCAAATGAACCGATCTGCGAATGGTGGAGCGACAAGGGATTCCTTCCCCCGCATTCTTGTTTTCCAAGCCGCTGAGGGAACAAGGCAACTGGCCTCTCTCTCTCTCCATTCCATCGACGAGATGGCTGTGATCGATTTGGACATATCAAGAGATGTGAGAAACTTAGAGATGGTGGTTTAGAGGCTCCCCCGACGAGGCACCAACTTTCCGTGGTGGGGGGGATTGAGTGCCCCAATGACCCGGCGACCATCATACCGGCGAGGGGTGAGACCAAGAGTGCCTTACTCGTCCTTCCATCCATACGCTCCCATTCCAATGCCCATCTCATCTCAACATCCATGTCCTTCACCTGTCCCTGCAACACCAACTCTCCCTACTGTGAGCAGGTGGGACAACTTCCCCGGTCCTGCCCTCCAGCTCAGTTTTATCGGGGTAGTCGCGCCCTCTCGGCCCGCCCCCGGGGTTGACGGAGTCCTGGAGGCTGAGGTCCCCGTCGCACGGTGCTAGTTGTGACGGGGGACCAACACGCCTCTTTGGTCCTAATATCCCGGAGGGGCGGGCGGGTCCGTAGGGCCCCATACGGGCCAAGCGGCATGTCGCCTCAGGCCGAAGGTCTGGGCCCTGGCCCAGTGCCTGCCGGCCTGGCCGGCAGGGGTCAAGTGGTGGGCGGCGCTGGATCCCGGTCGGGGTGGTGAGTCCCTCTCTCCCGGCCGGGCGAAGGCGCCGCCTGCCCCGTATAGCTCCTCTGGCGCCTGGCGTCCTCCCGTCCGCGGGGCCCAGGCGTCCCCCCGTAGGGCCCCTGTGTGGTGGGGCGCCCGAGGAGTAGAAACCAATCACACTCTATGGCATCATCAAACACAAAAAACAACTTACCTGTCACCTCTAGTAGGGGACAGACGAGCCGACTTACCACCAGGAATCCGAGCCAGACGCATGCAGTGCCCAGCCTCGAAACTGGTCTGCCTACGCCTCGTATTTTAATTATAAAATCACTAGACGAACACAAGAAACTCTCATTGCTTACTCCATTCCAGAGAAAGGAAGCCTGTGACAAACTTGGATGTGTACTGAGGTGCGAAAAGCTAAGAGACGGTGGACTAGAAGTTGAATTTAAAACCGCTGACGACGCTAAGAGAGCGATGGATGCAACCGAAGTAACATACACAGTACGACACGAAACAAGCAGACGAATAGTCACCGTAGGCATTGAAGTTCGACCCCACAACACCAAAAACTACTCGAAAGGTGTTATCAACTGCTACGACTTGCGAGATGTTTCGGACGCCGACATTGTAGATGGTCTGTCATATTGGGGAGTAGTAGAGGCCCGAAGAATTTCTATTAGAAAAGGCCAAGAAATGCAACCAACGAACAACATTATCTTAACTTTTCACGCCACTGATCTTCCTGAGTTCATCTTTGTCGGGTATGTGCGCGTGAAGGTCCGTGTGTTTGTCCCAAATCCCATGAGGTGCTTCCGGTGCTCCCGTTTCGGTCATACATCGCAGCATTGTAGAAACCACGAGACGTGTGGAAGATGTGGATCCGTCGAGCATGCGCGAGAGAAGTGTGAAGCCCAGAATCCACACTGTTCTAATTGCGGCCCGGACCAAAAACCCCACACTGCCTATGATCGCTCTTGCCCCATTTTCCTGAAAGAGAAGGAGATAGTTGCTATAAAAAGTTCAAAAAAGGTAACATTTCGTGAGGCGCGTGAGATTTACGAGGAAGCTCATCCAAAAATATCATATGCTGCAAAGGCAAAGTTGAACTCGAACATCGTACAACAGTCTCTGGTTCAACCACGCACACACATGAGCGCATCCCATCTTCTAACTCAGCTCAGTGCCCTGATACGTGCCTTTGGCATTGAGTGCAATCCGATAGAGGAAAGAGCTTCCTCCTCTCCGCAGATAGGGACGAGAGAGTCCCCAGCTGAGGTTCCCGTAGGGACACCTCAAGGAGACGAGTGGACCCAGGTCCAGCGAGTCAAGAGACCTGCCCGTCCCTCTTCATCCAAGTCCAACCCCTCCCCGACCACCTCAATCCCTACTTCCATCTCCTCCCCGACCCAACATTCCATCCCCGCTGGGGAAGTGCCCAGAAGCTCACCGGGCATGGAACTAGTGGCACCGACGTCGCAGAGTCTCGTCCAACCGAATAAGAGCACGGGGAAATCCCACGTCAACATCCAGTCCTTATCTGCCACAACCACCACCAACCCCAAACCCACCCAGCCCATCCCTGCACCATCCCAAACCATCCCAACTCCCCACCCCCACCAACCATTTCCGATGAGACGAGCGTGACCTCCGGCCGGCTGCCGGTAGTCGCACCCGCGACGACCCGAACAAGCCTCACAATTGAGGTCCGCCCGGGGGCTCCCGACATGGGGGCGTCAGGCCGAACATCCCGAACTGGTTCAAGGGACACGTCTCCAAGCGCTGGGAGACAGTCCCCCAAAGCCTGCCTTGCACCGTCCCAAACTCCCAAGGACAACTCTCGTCGTAACGTAGAGACCGGGAGAGTCATGGGTCCACCTCCCACACCTCCCCATGCGAACGACCAGTCCTGGTCGCCTGCACCAGGCCGGAAACGCGTTTCGCCCTGGCATGTCTCGCCAACCGGCGGGGTTAGTCCAAGGGCGCGAGCGCGCACGTCATCCGACCCATGGACTCCGTCCAGTTCGACATGAATTGACTTGTTTTACCCCTTTTTAAAATAGCCCTCCATACAGTCTATTTTACAATGGAACTGCAGAGGATTTAAAAGCAGTGCCCATGACCTGCAGGCGGTGATCAACAAGTATTGTCCGGTGGCGTTCTGCTTGCAGGAAACAAAGCTGTCGCCAGACTCTGCTATCCAGGTGAAATGCTACACCCTCTACCGAAAAGAAGTGGCAAGTAACACTATCCCCCACGGTGGAGTAATTTTAGGCATTCATCATAGTGTTCCCGCGCAACCATTACAATTGATCACTCCCCTCCAAGCCGTTGCTGCCAGGGTGCACTTCGGTCGACGACTGATTTCGTTGTGCAGCGTCTACCTACCTCCTGGGACTGCGTTTCCATCCACTGAGATGAAACATCTCTGTACTCAGCTTCCTGAACCGGTTTTAATTCTGGGCGATTTTAACGCACACCATACTGTTTGGGGTTGTACAAACGTCAACGGTCGTGGACGTCTTCTGGAACAATTTTTACACGAGGAGACCCTGTGTATCTTAAATACAGGTACCAGCACTCACTTTAGTTTGCCATCCGGACGGACCTCTGCCCTGGACTTGAGTATCTCGAGTCCCCAGCTGATACAATATTTTGATTGGTCGGTGGACAGTGACCCTCTAGGAAGTGATCACTTCCCAGTTTGGCTCGAATATCGTGATGGCCCGGTCCTTGGACTGAGGCCACCACGATGGAACCTTCGCAAGGCTAACTGGACAACCTACAGAGAAAAGCTTGAAGCAGCGTGTTTACCGGATGGCCAGGAACAACCACAATGTGTGGAAGAATTCACCTCACTGCTCCTACAGTCTGCATCAGCATGCATACCTCGCACTTCTGGTGCCCCCGGCGTACCCCGGTCCCTTGGTGGACAGACGAATGCGGGGACGCCATATGTGCGAGAAAGCGAGCGTACAGAACGTTCAATAAAAACAGCACTACACAAAACATGATTAATTTCCGTAGGGCCAGGGCCCAAGCACGACGTACTGTCCGGAGGGCGAAACAGCTATCCTGGCGAGAATATGTGAACCAGATAAACAAACATACCCCAACTGGGCAAGTGTGGTCTAGGATGAAACGAGTGGCAGGTCAACAGTCATCCGTTCCCTTACCCGTGCTACGCGTGGGCAATAGAGACGTCACTAATGCCACCGAGGTAGCCAATGAAATCGCTAGCGCTCTCTGTGATCGTAGCCGAGGTAGCAACAGGGACGCACAATTAGTGTGCCAAAGGTCCCGCTGCGAAAGGAATCCCATTGACTTCACCACCACTGATAACCTATGTTATAACCAGCCTTTCACAATGGCCGAAATGATATCAGCCGTATCAAAGCTCCGCAGTGTTTCCGAAGGGCCAGACAACATCCACAACGAGATGCTAAAAAATCTCCCATCGTGTGCGTTCGAAACCCTCCTAAGCATTTTCAACAAGCTTTGGCAGCGAGGCGAATTTCCGGTAGCCTGGCGAGAGGCAATTGTGGTTCCACTGTTGAAACCTGGCAAAAGCGGACTGGAACCGCTCCACTATCGCCCTATATCCCTTACTTCGTGCGTGTGTAAGTTAATGGAGAAGCTCATGAATACTAGACTAACGTGGTTTTTAGAACAGCACAACTTTTTCTCAAAAGCACAGTGTGGTTTTAGGAAGAACAGGAGCTCTATTGACCACATTTTAACCCTGGACACGGCTGTACGTATAGCATTTAAACAGAAAAGACACGTCGGCGCTGTCTTCTTTGACATCGAGGCAGCGTATGATACGACTTGGCGTCAAGGTATTCTGACGAAAGTGCATAAATGTGGTATTCGTGGGGAAATGGGGACCTTCATCCAGAATTTCCTTGCCGAGCGACACTTCCGTGTACGCGTTGGCAACCAACTATCGAATAGATTTTTGCAGGTAAACGGTGTTCCACAGGGTGGGGTTTTAAGTGTAGCACTGTTCGCAATAATGATTAACGATATAGGTGACTCACTTCCACCAGGAATTGGCCGATCACTCTTCGTAGACGATTTTGCCATATGGTGCAACACAGCTAGGCTGACGGCTATGTCGAGAAGTCTCCAGTTGGCCGTTAACAAACTTGCAGAGTGGAGTGCCGTGAATGGATTTCGTTTCTCAACTATAAAAACAACCGCAATGCACTTCTGCCGCCGGCGTAACTGTGCCGATATCTCACTTAATTTATACGGGAACCGGATTCCTGTGCAATCTACGGTGAGATTTCTTGGAGTTACTTTTGACTCACGTCTTACTTATAGGGAACATCTTAAAACACTTCGCGATCAGTGTTTTAAATCCCTCAACATCCTAAAATGTGTCTCGCGTACCAGCTATGGAGCAGACAGGAGCTCGCTGATTTTGCTATATCGGTCGCTGATACGAACAAAGCTGGATTACGCGTGCTTTATTTATGATGGAGCACGAAAATCCACTAAACGAACATTGGACACAGTTCACCATACCGCAATCCGTATCGCAACTGGAGCGTTCCGCACCTCGCCCACCATTAGCATGTTAGTAGAGGCACACGAGCCGCCTCTCTGTCTGCGCAGAGAAAGACTCGGAATGCGCTATGCTTGTAAACTTCGCCAGTTCCCTGACCACCCGGCATATTCGCATGTTTTTTCGCGACGACTACCAAACCTTTTTTCAACGGAGCGAGATTTGAGTGTTGCTCCTTTTGGTGTGCGGATGCGTAAGCTTTTCCAGGAAAGTCAGCTCAGCCTCCGAGGAATTCGGAGAGATGAGGGCATGCAGACTCCCCCATGGGAGCTTATCGCACCAGAAGTGGATACATACCTTGCGAAAACGAGGAAAACAGATGTTTCCCCAGAAGAGTTTCGCGCACTGGCTCTGGAACATATTGAATCATTTCAGGGCTGGAGAACAACCTATACCGATGGATCTCGAACCGAGGACGGTGTGGGCAGCGCTTTTGTTTGTGGCCCTGTTATTCGATCGTTTTCCCTCCCAACTCACGCATCTGTGTACTCATCGGAACTTGTCGCTATTTTGAAAGCTTTATGCTACATCGAAGTGTCGGAAGGAGATCGACATGTTATTTTCACCGATTCTTTAAGCAGCCTTCTGGCCCTGAACACATTTTATCCGTCTAACCCCTTTTGCGTGATATTTTAAGCGGTCTGACGAATATGCACAACAAGAAACGCCGGGTGCTCTTGTGTTGGATTCCTAGCCATGTGGGTATTTGCGGTAATGAGTTGGCGGATGCTGCGGCGAAGCGAGCAGCGCGCGCGCCGTGCACTCGTACGCTGCCACTTCCTGCCACGGACCATTACCGAGAGGTGTCCACCTTCCTCTTAGACAAGTGGCAGGCAATGTGGGACGCGACACAGACGAACAAACTGAGAGCCATTAAGCAACGTCTGAGACCATGGAGCTCGTCCTGCCTTAAACATAGACAAGAAGAGGTTGTATTGTGCCGCCTCCGCATTGGGCATACTTATGCCACTCACGGTTATCTGTTGTGCGGTGGCGAGAAACCTCGGTGCACAAGATGTTGTGCACTACTGACAGTTCGCCATGTTTTGATCTCGTGCCCATTTTATGCTGAAGAGCGTAGACATCACTTTGGATCTGCACAGGTGGACTCACTTAATGATATTCTGTCTGACAACTCTAGCAATGTTCAACCCGGACAACTGATCGACTTCCTTTCTGATGTATCATTCTCGGTAATATATACTCCACACTGATATGCATTGCATGTAAAACCTATAACACAGTGGCATCACTTAAGCGGCCCTCAAAGTGTGAGGCTTGACACTCTCTAATTGTATTTATATGAATATCTTAGTTATGGGCGCAAAATGACCACAGCAGTCGACGCGCCCTAAAGCCCAAATAACTAACTAACTGGTGGTTTAGAGGTAGAGTTTGAACGCACGGAGGAGGCGAAAAGAGCACTGATGGCGAACGAATTTGTGTACTATGCTAGAGACCAGCAAGGGTGAAAGACGCTGACAATACCCATGACTGTAAAAACACACTCAACGAAAAACCACTCGAAGGGAGTCATTAATTGTTTCGATTTAAGAGGTGTTAGTGACGCTGAAATTACTGATGGCCTGACGGACGATGGAGTAATCCAGGCGAGAAGGATTACTATGAAGAGAGGCCAAGAGGTGCAGCCCACAGACAACATAATCTTGACTTTTAGTTCTATGGAATTACCTGAATCGGTTCGTGTCGGGTACATCATTGTGAAGGTCAGGAGGTTTGTCCCCAGTCCCATGCGGTGCTTTCGATGTCAAAAGTATGGCCACACAACCCAATTCTGCCGTAATCGCCCCGCATGTGGAAGATGCGGATCATCGGAGCATGCTACGGATCAGTGCAAAGCTGAATCACCTTGGTGTATAAATTGTGGTGAGGGCCAGCGTGCACATAGCACATTCGATAGGGCATGCCCTGCAAATAGGAAGGAGAGATAAATAATTTCGATTAAGTGTACCCAAAATGTGTCTATTCGAGAGGCTCGAGATCTGTATGATAGGATCCATCCCAAGGTTACCTACGCAAAGGTGGCCGGCCGCGAAGCTAGAACTACTCTAGTAGATACACAACACACACAGCCGAACATCTCTGACCTGATCGCACAACTCACGACTCTTCTTCGATCTTTCGGAGTGCCCCCTGCTTCGCCCGCGAGACCAGGGCAGCAAGCCCAACATGGCGCCGAGGCGACCGAAGTCCCACCCTGTACGAATGTATGCCCCACTTGTCCACCTGAGGCCCCCTCCCGTCCAATCCCCGAGGGTGGGGAATGGACTCTGGTCCAACGGTCCAAGAGGCCTCCCCGGTCCTTTCCGCCAAATCCGAACCCCTCCCCATCATTTCCGTCACCTACCTCGAAATCCACTACCCATCCGCCCTCCAACCTCCTTTCGCCTCCCACACGCCCCACCACCACCTCCAAATCCATGCTCTCCACCTCCTCCCTACCTGAACCTTCTCCTCTTTCCGTGAGCCAGGCCTCACCCCCACCCTCAGCCACTGCTTCTGCTCCTGTATCGCCGTCCCGTAATGCGTATCACCCCAGCCAGATACCTGATATCGACCTGCATTACCAAGAAGCCGAGAGGCGCGCCCGCGATGCTAAGCGGGCGCGGCTTGCACAGACGGAGAGGACACGGGCGAGGGCCAGCCAAATCTCCGACAGAGCTCCTCACCCAAGGCCTGCCACCCCATCGCCACGAAGGCGGGTTGAGGGACCGGCAGTAGGGCAGACTAAAGAGATGGGCCCTCCCCGCCTCCCCCTAGGCTGTGCGCCCAGAAGCGAGGAATGCCGGCGTCTGGCTCTCCGCCGGACCATGGATCGCCGAGCTCCGGCCCCAGGACCCAGTCCCTTGGACCGGGTGGAGATATGACCCCTGAGTCCTCAGCGATCCCCTCGCTCGGGGGGAGAACGGAGATACAGTTTTAAAAAACGCATGTTATCCGTCATAGTTAGTACTGACTACTTCATCTATCTTATATACCTGTACGTGTTCATACTTTGACCTATTACTGTTACTAACCTAGTCAACCCTAGTCAACAAGCAAAATGCCGTCTTTATTTTTACAGTGGAATATGCGGGGCTTTAGGTCAAATTTTACTGACCTACAAAGAATGTTATCTTGTCGCAACCCCACTGTTGTATGTCTCCAGGAGACTAAGCTTTCTGTAAGCGTGCAATGCACCATTAAAGGCTATTCTGTCTTTCGGAAGGATGTCTTGTCTGCCGACACAATTGCACATGGTGGCGTTATTCTAGCTGTCCACCACAGTGTTCCAGCGCAGCACCTGCTGCTACAGACGTCCCTCCAGGCAGTTGCTGCACGTGTGAACCTCGACCGCCGTGCAATAACAGTTGTTTCATTATACGTGCCACCGGGGGATGCTTTCCCCTCGGCACAGCTTAGCCTGTTAATGCTGGAGCTCCCTCCACCTGTTTTACTCCTTGGAGACTTCAACTGCCACCACACAGTGTGGGGATGTAACACCACCAACACTCGTGGGCGTTTTTTAGAACGTTTTATCGATGCTGAGTCGTTGTGTCTTTTAAATGACGGTTCGCCAACCCATATTACTCTTCCTTCCGGGAGTACATCTGCTATAGACCTGAGTCTTAGTAGTCCGCAGATAGCTCAGTGCTTTACTTGGTCTGTGGCTGAAGATCCGCTGGGAAGTGACCATTTTCCGGTTTGGCTTGAACACCAAACCGAAACGGTTCTTGGTGCTAGACCCCAGCGATGGCACCTTAGCAAAGCCAACTGGAGTGAATTCGAATCCAAGCTCGAAAATATGCTCACTGTTGCCCCCAACAGCCGTCCACTCTCGGTGTCTGCTTTTACTTCTGTCATCGTCGAATCAGCCACAGAATGCATTCCGAGGACCTCTGTGGCGCCTCGGCGTATCCCAGTGCCGTGGTGGACGGACGAGTGCCGCGAGGCTATTCGGGCCCGCAAGCGTGCATTTAGGACTTTTAACCGAAACAGTACCTTTATAAATCTGATAATGTTCAGAAAATCCCGGGCTCATGCACGGCGCATCGTACGAGACGCAAAACGAGCATCCTGGACGAAATACGTTGGCCAACTAAACCGCTCCACTCCCCTAACGGATGTTTGGTCTCGCATCAAAAAGAATATCCGGGCGCCACTGCTCGGCTCCACTGCCGGTTTTACAGATACGTGGGGAGACTATCATGAACCCTTCGGAAGTGGCCAACGAAATTGGGCAAGCACTCGCAGAACGAAGCAAAGGCGGGAACACCGACCCCGACTTCCTGCGACATCGCCACCGTAGCGAAAAAGCAAGGGTGGATTTCTCCACCTCTGAACAGCTTACCTATAACGAGCGATTTACCGCGGCGGAGCTGTCCTCAGCAATTCGCTCCCTGAGGAATGTCTCCGAGGGTCCAGATTTAGTGCATAACCAAATGCTCCAACATCTTCCCCGATGCGCACGAGATAGTCTGCTAACTGCTTTTAACTCTCTGTGGGAGAATGGCGAGTTTCCTGAGTCCTGGCGCGAAGCTATCATTATACCTGTTCTGAAACCGGGAAAGAGTGGGCTCGAGCCACTGCATTATCGCCCCATATCTTTAACTTCGTCTATATGCAAGCTGATGGAGCGAATGGTAAATGTTCGGCTGTCTTGGTACCTGGAAGACAGAAACATTTTATCCAATGCTCAGTGTGGTTTTAGGAAAACCCGAAGCACCATTGATCACCTCGTTACAATTGACACCGCAATTCGGGCAGCTTTCGCACAGCACCGTCATGTTGGGGTTGTGTTTTTCGACATAGAGGGCGCTTTCGACACCACATGGCGACATGGAATTCTTATGAAGTTACGCGACTATGGCCTGCGAGGCTCCATGGCTGTCTTTCTCAAAAACTTTTTAACAAACCGCCGGTTTCGAGTCCGTGTTGGTACTCACTTCTCGCAATGGTTCCAGCAAGTAAACGGCTTCCCCCAAGGCAGTGTCTTGAGTGTGGCCCTGTTCGCTGTTATGATCAACGATATCGGCTCTGTTCTGTCGCCGTCAATATCCCGTGCATTATTCGTCGACGACTTCACGATCTGGACTTCCAGCACTTCCACTCCAATAATGCAGAGACAGTTGCAGCTCTCTGTCGCAAGGCTGGAACGCTGGACGAAGCTGAATGGCTTCCGCTTCTCGACAACAAAGACGGTCGCCATGCATTTTTGCCTGCGTCGAAGCTGCCCGGATATGAAGATCAAATTGTATGGCTCGGAAATCCCAACCGAGAAAGTTGTCAAATTTCTCGGTGTTTTGCTCGACAGCCGGCTAACATATAGGCATCATTTCAAAATGCTTAGGGATGGGTGCTTTAGGTCCATGAATGTCATGAAGATGGTTGCACGAACATCATATGGTGCAGATAGATCAACCCTGCTCAAACTGTATCGCTCCCTGATTCGATCTAAACTTGACTATGCAAGTTTTGTATACGACGGCGCAGCTTTGACCACAAAACGGACACTGGACACAGTGCATCACACAGCACTCCGTATTATCACTGGTGCTTTTCGCACCTCACCGATTGCCAGTCTGTTGGTGGATGCGAACGAACCGTGCCTCTCTATGCGTCGGGAACTGCTGGGCATGCGCTATGCACTTAAGTTGCGTCAGTTCCCAAATCACCCAACATACCGTGCAGTGTTTTCGCGAAGCACTCTGGCTATCTTCAGAAGAAGACGGCCTGTTAGCTCTGCTCCCTTCTGTGCTAGAATTCGTGCTCTGTTGGAGGACAGCGATATAAGATTACGCGGTGTGATGCGCATCGGATCGATGCAAGTCCCTCCCTGGACCCTCACCTCACCCGATATTGACGTATCACTGTCCAGTCTCAAAAAGTGCGACGTGGTTCCTGAGGAATTTAGACTCCGGGCGCTGGAGTTGATGTCATCCTACCGCCATTTTACAGACACCTATACAGACGGGTCGAAGACAGAATCTGGTGTTGGATGTGCGTTTGTGATGGGCACAACTGTCAGGACTTTCTCCTTGCCGGCACACTCATCTGTGTATACATCTGAGTTGGTTGCCCTAGACAAGGCACTGAGTTTTATTGAAACATGTGATGAAATGCTGCATATAGTCTACACCGATTCACTCAGTAGTCTTACCACTCTAAGTGCGTTGTACCCATCGAACCCACTTGCGCAAGATATTTTATGTAGGCTTTCCTCTCTGACCTGGGCTGGGAAAACGATTGTCCTATGTTGGATTCCGAGCCATGTGGGAATCCGTGGGAACGAAGCCGCGGATGCTGCGGCGAAACGAGGTGCATGGGCCCCGTGCACACGTTCCCTGCCCCTCCCTGCGAGGGACTTTTACTCAGATGTGAAGGGATTTATTCTCAGTAAGTGGCAGGCAAGCTGGGACTCCCTAGCAAACAACAAGTTGAAAACTGTAAAGCCCTGTATTGGTGACTGGGCTTCATCCTCTCAGCGAAACAGACGTCACGAGGTTTCTCTGTGTCGCCTGCGCGTGGGACATACCTATGCAACACACCGATATCTTCTGGGTGGTGGCGAGACGCCGCTGTGTCCGAAATGCACGGCACCATTGTCTGTGCGACACATTTTAGTTTCATGTCCCCGGCTTGCCCACGAACGGAGACGTCACTTTGGACGTTCCCCTGTCTCGCTTCGGGAAGTATTAGGAGACGAATCTGACGCTGTTCACTCGGGACAACTTTTCAAATTCCTCTTGGAAATTAGATTTTCAGTGATTTACACCGGCCATTAGCATACTGATTCAACTGATGGTTAGTACCAGTTTTCGACATGGTCTTATAACTCGTCCGAAATGGCGTTCACACGCTTTTATGTATAAATGACTGAGTTATGGGCGCTATATGACCTGTGCAGTCGATGCGCCCCTAAACCACAATAACTAACTACTGCGGAATGAGGAGAGACCAATTTTTACTCGTTGTGATATCCCACTGACAGTGCGACATGTTCTTAAGGTGTGCCCTCGTTTCTCAGCCCAACGACGACGATACTTTGGAAGAGAGGTGTCCACGCTGACGATGGCAAATATTATAAGTGATGAGTCACGTGTGGTTCAGAGCGGACGACTATTCGAGGTTCTCTCACAAATACCATTTGCTGTCATCTATCCAGGAAGGTAAAGGCATTGCACTGGTTTGGGCATGGTGAATTCACCCTACATTTGGAAGCAAAACTGGCCAGAACCTGAAACCTAGGTAGAAAGGAACACTTATGGGCGCTATATGATCAACATGGTCGACCACCATGAAAGGTGTTGATTGCTCACGACAGCAGGACGGTGGCCATGGAAGTCGGCATCCGCTAAGGAGTGTGTAACAACTCACCTGCCGAAGCAATCAGCCCTGAAAATGGATGGCGCTAAAGCGTCCCACCGATACTCGACCGTCGTCGGCACGCGATCGGGTCGCAATTGCGCGATCCGATCTGACGCCACGACGAGTAGGGCGGCGCGGCGGTGAGCTTTGAAGGCGTAGCCGTGAGGCTAGCTGGAGCCGCCGTCGGTGCAGATCTTGGTGGTAGTAGCAAATACACAAGCAAGATCCTTGTGGACCGATGTGGAGAAGGGTTCCGCGCGAACAGTATTTGGACGTGGGTGAGTCGGCCCTAAGCCAACGGGTAATTCCCGCATCCCGTGTTAATCTCACACCAAAGCAGAGCAACATGGGTTGATGGCGAAAGGGAATGCGGTCAATATTCCGCAACCGGACGCGGGCACAATGCTCACCTCTGGTGGGCACGTCGCGGCGACGCCAACAGACTCGGTCTCGCTGACCATGACCCGAGGTAGAGTTTTCTATTCTAGTTGAGGGTTCCGGCCGTGGAAGCTATTCGCTATGAGAAACGAGGGTCTCGCCTGACCCGCGCATGGATACCCGCAGAGCGGTGTGTACTTCACACCGTCTCGTGCGTCATGGTCGGCCCTTGAAACACCGAGCGAGGGGACATGTTCAATGCCCGCGTCCGTCCGTACCCGACACCGCATCAGGTCTCCAAGGTGAACAGCCTCTGGTCGATAGACGAATGTAGGTAAGGGAAGTCGGCAAAATGGATCCGTAACTTCGGGATAAGGATTGGCTCTGAGGCTTCGGTCGTTCGGGCCTCTCTGTGAAGTGGTCAAGGTGCCGCGATCGCTTGGGCTAGGTCTTGTGCTGGTCACGAGACTTACTGGACCTTGTCCGCGTGTCACCCGCCATGGATCGGTCTGGCTTGTCGGCCCGTCCGGCCGTGCGGCGTGGCGTGCGGCGTGCAAACGTCGCACGCTCGCTGTCGGTCGACGGGAACAACCGCGTCGTTCGGCAACTAAGAAGCAACTCAGAACTGGCACGGACCAGGGGAATCCGACTGACTAATTAAATCATAGCATCGCGATGGCCAAGGTCGGTGTTGACGCGATGTGATTTCTGCCCAGTGCTCTGAATGTCAAAGTGAAGAAATTCATCCAAGCGCGGGTAAACGGCGGGAGTAACTATGACTCTCTTAAACTTAAATTGTACGATCAAAAACGGGGACAGTGCGCCAAAACCATACTTAATGGCCACTGGAGAGAGATTGGTAAACCGAGTGCGGTATCACTCGCGGAACAGGAGTCATTTTGGGGACAACTGTTTACGCGAGAGAGCCCGCTCGACGAGAGAGAAGTGAAGCCGATACGCCCAACGGCTCACGAATGGGCGAGGCCCATCACTGACGAGGAATGTTCGGCGGCAGTCGCAAAGGCCAAGTTGGCAACCGCTCCCGGAAAGGACGGTATATCCACGCGACTGCTGCGGAAAATCCCAATCCACGTCCTATCCACTATGTTCAACCTGTGGTTGTTCATAAGCCATATCCCGGCACCGCTGAAAGTCAGTAGGACCACTCTCATCCCTAAGACGGCTGTGCCGTCGAGCCCCGCAGAGTTTCGTCCGATCTCAGTATCGTCCCTGGTGGTTAGGACTTTTACGGGAATACTGTCTGAGAGGGCGAACACTCTGTGTCCTTTGAATGAGGCGCAGCGCGCCTTCATTCACGCCGATGGATGTGTGGAGAACGTGGCTCTGATCGACCATTTGATCAGGCAAGCCACCGCCTCCTCCTCCTCCCTTGCTCTGGCTTTTCTCGATGTGTCGAAGGCGTTCGATAGCTTGTCCCATCACACCATTCTGAGGGCACTGAGAAGAGTCGGGGCTCCCGATCTCATAGTGAACATTGTACAGGAGCTCTACTCCGGGAGCGTTACCGAGATCCGCAGACAGACTCAGATTAGGGTGACGAGGGGCGTCCGGCAAGGCGATCCCCTCTCACCGTATCTATTTAACGCTGTGATTGATGAGGCACTGGCTCCGCTGATCCCGGAGGCCTCGTCTCATGGTGTGAACGCGATGGCGTTCGCTGATGATCTGGTGCACCCCGCAGTGGGGTCAGCCTCGTTGCTCGGCTGGCTAGAGAAATGGCGCTCTCTCGGGTTACCACAGCCTCACTCTTCCTTCCATCCATACGTTCCCATTCCAATGCCCATCTCATCTCAACATCCATGTCCTTCACCTGGCCCTGCAACACCAACTCTCCCTACTATGAGCAGGTAGGACAACTTTCCCGGTCCTGCCCACCAGCTTAGTTTTATCGGGGTTGTCGCGCCCCTCGGCCCGTCCCCCGGGGTTGACGGAGTCCTGGAGGTTGAGGTCCCCGTCGCACGGTGCTAGTTGTGACGGGGGACCAACACACCTCTTTGGTCCCGATATCCCGGAGGGGCGGGCGGACCCGTGGGGCCTCACACGGGCCAAGTGACTTGTCGCCTCGGGCCGGAGGCCTGGGCCTTGGTCCAGAGTCTGCTGGCCTGGCCGGCAGGGGTCAAGGGGTGGGCGGCGCTGGATCCCGGTCGGGGTGGTGAGTCTCTCTCTCCCGGCCGGGTGATGGCGTCGCCTGTCCCGTATAACTCCTCGGGCGCCTGGCGTCCTCCCGTCCGCGGGACTCAGGCGTCCCCCCGGTAGGGCCCCTCTGTGGTGGGGCGCCCGAGGAGCGGAAACAAAACACACAACACATGGCATCCACTAACCCAAAAAAACTCTCCTGGTCCCTCTCGTAGGGGCCAGACAAGTATTCATCCACGCGGAGATCGGAACCTCTCCATGGAATATAATCCCGGGCCTCGTGTACTAGTTTTCAGAGGTAGGAATAAGAGCCTCGCGTCCCTGTCCCCCTTCCAGAGGAGGGACGGTTGCGACAGATTTGGTGAAATTGTGAGGTGCCAGAAGCTGAATGACGGAGCACTGGAAGTAGAATTCGCGGATGCAGGGCAGGCTGGTAAGGCACTTACACTGTCAGAGTTTGTGTACTGTGCTCGGAAGAACGGCACAAAGGAAAACATAATTATCGAAATCACTGTGGAACCACACAAGACAAAGAATACATCGCGGGGTATTATCAACTGTTTTGACCTGAAGGATGTATCTGAAGATGAAATCGTCGATGGGCTTTCAACTTTCGGAGTTGTTGGCGCAAGGAAAATGAAAACAAAAAGAGGGGCATAGTTTATTCCGACGAACAACGTTGTCTTAACATTTAACAGAACCGACATACCACCCGAGATACGTGTAGGCTATGTGAGGGTCAAGGTGCGAGAATTCCTTCCAAGTCCCATGCGCTGTTACAGGTGTCAGAGATTTGGGCACACAACGCAGTATTGTCGCAACCGCCCGGCGTGCAGCAGGTGTGCCTCACGTGAACACTCTGCTGAGACATGTACCTCTCAGAACCAGTTTTGTGTGAACTGCGGTGAAGGGCAGGAGCCTCACACCTCATATGATCGTGCGTGCCCAACCTACACCAAGGAAAGGGAGATCATCTCAATAAAACATACGAACAAGATAACGTTTAGAGAGGCCAGGGACCTCTACGAAAAGTCCCACCCCAGACGATCATACGCTTCAATAACCAAAACTAGTTTTAAAACCCCACAACACGTACAGCCAGACATGGCCTCGGAACTAATAGCACAGTTGACTGCCCTTCTTCGAGCTTTCGGAGTACCTCTGACGACGCCTGCAAGGCAAGGGCGGGAAGCCCAAAAAAGAAGCCGAAGCGACCGAAGTCGCACCCACCACGTACAGATGCCCTGACGAGCAACCAGAGATCTCCTCCCGATCAGCACTTGAAAGGGGGGAATGGATTCAGGTGAACCGGTCAAAGAGACCTGTTCGACCTTCCCCACCAAAGACCATCTCCTCCCCGTCTACCACGTTAGCTCATTTGAAATCCCCGCCTCCCACAACCCGCCCTTCCTCCAACCTCCCCTTTCCTCCCCCACGCACCCCCACTACCACCTTGAAATCCCTCACATCCACTTCCTCCCTTCCTGAATCCTTCCCCATTCCCGTGGGCCAAACCTCGCCCCCACCCTCAACCTCAACCTCAACCTCTACTTCCGCACCTCCCTCGCCGTCCCACCGACCAATCCAAATTTCCGATGAGTACCTAAATTATCAGGAAGCCGAAAGGCGTGCCAGGGAGGCCAAGCGGGCACGACTAGCTCAGATGGAGAGGTCCCGGGTGAAAAGTCACCAAGGAGCTGACAAGGCTCCATACGCAAGGCCTGCCACCCCATCGCCGCGACGGCGAGTGGAGGGACCGGCTCAATTAACAAAGGAGATGGGCCCCCGCCGCCTCCACCCCGGCTGGGACCCCAGAAAAGAGGCTATCCACCAACGAGCTCTCCACCGGGCGAGGCGTCGCCACGATCCCGTCCCAGAACCCAGTCCCTGGGACCGAACAAAGATAACCCACCGGGACTAACAACGTCGCCCTCTCTCGGACGGACGACGGACTCAGGGCTTTGAAACGAGCGTTTTGTTTTATCATAACCACTCCTAGTCTTTTCTTTCTAGTCAAGCTTAGTTTCGTCTCATCAAGGGATTCATCTCCTCAAAACGACGCTCTCATCGTGTATCTTTTAACCTATTTCTAACAAGCTCCTATGCAAGCTTTTTTACAATGGAATTGCAGAGGTTTTAGAAATAGTACCCAGGAAATACAGATAGTTTTAAATCAGTATTGCCCTGTCGCTATATGTCTGCAAGAGACAAAACTCAGACCTGATTCACACGCTGACATACAGGGATATTCTATCTTTCGAAAGGATGTGGTGACCGACACGGTTGCGCACGGTGGAGTAATAGTAGCCATCCACCACAGTGTAGGAGCAAGAGAGATTCCTCTAAACACCGATCTGCAAGCAGTGGCGGCTCGGATCGACCTCGGTCGCACCTCGTTAACAGTTTGCTCCATTTACTTGCCTCCTGGGACTGTTTTTACCCGTGACGAGCTAGTCCGGTTAGTTTTAGAACTGCCCCAACCTTTTTTAGTCTTAGGGGATTTTAACTCGCACCACACGATGTGGGGATGTGATGATGTGAACACGAGAGGTCGCATTTTACAATCTTTTATCACGGATGAGTCGTTATGCGTCTTAAACACTGGCACTCGAACCCACTTTACAATGCCAACCGGCCACACCTCAGCGCTAGATTTGAGTTTGTGCACTCCTCAGCTGGCACAGCATTTTGATTGGTCGGTATCTGACGACCCCATGGGCAGTGACCATTTCCCCATATGGCTTACATATCGAGGAGACACAACACTTGGTACCAGACCCCAGCGATGGAATCTACACAAGGCTGACTGGGGAACATTTGAAACCAAACTCAGTGACGCATTTTCCACCCAAACTGGACCAGAGCCACACTCAATAGAAAGTTTTTCATCACTGCTCTTAGAGGCAACGTCAGGGTGCATCCCGAAAACATCGGGATCCCCTCGTAGAACACCTGTCCCGTGGTGGAACAAGGAGTGTCGAGATGCCATTCGGGCGCGACGCCGAGCATTCAGACAGTTTTCTCGAAATAGTACCACAACTAACCTTATTTTCTTCCGTAAGGCGAGAGCGAATGTACGGCGCACAATCTTGGAAGCTAAGCGCATGTCATGGAGGGCCTATGTAAATACTTTGAATCGGTGTACTTCCTCGTCACAGGTATGGTCCCGAGTTAAAAGAATTGCCGGTACACACTGTTCAGCCCCTCTCCCTGTGCTGCGAATAGCGAACCAGGACGTCAACCATCCTGCAGAAGTTGCCTGTGCGATTGGTCAGGCTCTATCGCAAAGAAGTCGAGGAAGCATCGGCAATCCCGAGTTTTTACGTCATAAAGCAATATGGGAGTCGACGCCAATTGATTTTACCACATTAGTGCACCATTCATACAATCGACGTTTTACCATGGTAGAATTAACCTACGCAATCGGATCACTCCGCACTACATCAGAGGGGCCGGACGGCATCCACAATGCCATGCTAAAGCGCCTTCCGCCCCGCGCTCTTGTCTCCTTGCTTTCCTCCTTTAACTCATTGTGGCTAGGTGGTCATTTTCCCTCCTCTTGGCGGGAAGCCATTGTAATCCCCATCTTAAAACCAGGCAAGAATGGCAGTGATCCATTGCACTATCGCCCCATCTCGCTGACATCATGCCTTTGTAAACTCATGGAACGAATGGTAAATGTTCGCCTCAGCTGGTTTCTCGAAAAAGAAGGTATCCTCACAAGCTCTCAGTGTGGGTTCAGGAAGAATCGCAGCGCAATAGATCACGTTTTACGTCTAGACACAGTAATAAGACACAACTTCATGCAAAACAGGCACGTGGGAGCAATTTTTTTCGACATAGAGGCCGCTTATGATACAGTATGGCGTTACGGAATACTCAAGAAAGTCTGGAACCATGGGATACGCGGACCGATGGGAACTTTCTTGAAGAACTTCATGTGTGACCGTGTTTTCCGTGTCCGCGTGGGAAACCACCTGTCTCCAAGTTTTGTCCAGGTGAACGGCGTCCCACAGGGAAGCGTGCTTAGCGTTGCGCTGTTCACAATTTTAATCAATGACATAGCAAACGGACTATCGCCGAGTATTGGAAGGTCACTCTTTGTTGATGATTTAGCTATTTGGTCATGTGCGGCCCGATCAGCATCCATGGAGAGACAGCTACAGATGGCCGTAGCCCGTCTTGAACGGTGGACAATCCTAAACGGCGTTCGATTTTCTACTTCCAAAACGGTGGCTGTTCACTTCTGCCGACTTCGCCGCCACTGTCCAGAGATGGTAGTTAAGTTGTATGACCAGGAGATACCTGTGAAGCCAGCGGCTCGCTTTCTCGGCGTCATTCTCGACAACCGGCTATCCTACCGCGACCATCTGCACACATTGCGAGACAGGTGCTTCCGAGCAATGAATATCATGAAATGTGTTTCACGAACTGAGTACGGAGCTGACAGAGTAACGCTTTTAATGTTATATCGATCTCTAATTCGCTCGAAGCTCGATTATGCATCTTTTATATATGACGGTGCCAGTAGCTCCGTGAAGCGGAAGCTTGACACCGTGCACCACACAGCATTGCGGATCGCCACAGGAGCATTTCGGACGTCGCCAACTGCGAGTATTTTGGCAGAGGCCCATGAGCCATCGTTGGCAAACAGACGAGAGAAGCTGGGGATCCGATACGCAATAAAGCTGAGGCAGTTCCCAGCGCATCCTACATACAAATCTGTTTTCTCACACCGTATGCTGTCTAGTTTCCGTGGGCAGAGAGGTGAAAGACTACGACCATTCTGTGCCAGAATCCGCTTACTACTTCAAGAGGCTCAAATCCCACTACGCGGAGTTGCGAGGATGAAGCACACGCAAATTCCGCCATGGGAACTCACCTCACCAGCAATTGATGACTCTCTTGCAACAACCAAGAAAGGACACACAGTCCCAGAGCTTTTCAAAGCAGAAGCAATGGAGCTATTGGAATTGTATTGTAATTACTCTCGAACATACACCGACGGGTCCAAGACAGTAAATGGGACGGGTTGTGCATTTGTATGTCGGACAGCTACGAGATCATTTACTTTACCACCACATGCATCTGTGTACACTGCTGAGTTGATTGCGATTATTAAGGCATTATGTTTCATTGAGGTTGGAAATGAAAGCCAACATCTTATTGTAACCGACTCGTTGAGTAGCCTTCGGACTCTTCAGTCTTTTTACCCATCAAACCATTTTGCTCAAGAAATTCTAACACGTTTGACATTATTGGGTAGAGCTGGTAACAGGATTGTCCTGTGTTGGGTACCGAGCCATACCGGTATTACGGGAAATGAGCTGGCAGATGCTGCCGCCAAGCGTGCAGCGCAATCACGTGGGACTCGAGCCTTGCCTCTCCCCGCCAGGGATTACTACGCAAAAGTAAATGCCTTCCTCCAAGGAAAGTGGCAGGAAAGCTGGAACTCCCATGCCCTAAACAAACTTCGATCCATCAAACCAGTTTTGGCACCATGGACATCATCACTAAAAAAATGTAGGAGAGAAGAGGTTAGTCTGGCACGCTTGCGAATAGGGCACACGTATGCAACGCATGGTTACCTTTTAAGAAGGGAGGTGAGGCCACGCTGTTCCGGGTGCGGCTCACCGATGACAGTTAGACACATACTGTTTTCTTGTCCCAATTTCATGGTGGAACGAAGACGTCACTTCGGGTCCAATTTCCACGAACTGTCGTTCTCTGATGTTTTAGGTGATAATTCACGGATCGTCGAGACAGGTCAAATATATCGATACTTATCCACTGTTCAGTTTGACGTAATCTATCCCTTTAAAAAATAGACACATACCGCCAATTGTAATGTGAAAATGAGATATGGGCGCTACATAACCAGTAGCAGTTGATGCGCCCGTAAGCCCAATCAATCAATCAATCAATGATGATCTGATCTGGTGCTAGTGGCTCGCACCGCCAATATCCTAAATGTCCGGACGCGGGTTACGCGGGTACAGAGAACCTGGCGAACGCCGGTTTGAGTCTAAACGCTGGCAAATGTCGTACCCTAACGATCGTGGGCGACGGTAAGCGGAAACGAACAGCCGTCAACAAAGACGCAGTTCTCACCGTGAACGGCGCCCCGATACCGTCAATGGGACCAAGCGACATGGTAAAATATCTCGGAGTCGAGATAGATGCTCGAGGTGTGAAGGTGGTTGAAGCACCGAGACTTCAAACTGGGCTGAGACACATAAGGGAGGCGCCGCTGAAACCGGAACAGCGGATGACCATCCTGAGAGAATTCCTTCTGCCGGGAATGACTCATGCACTTGTGCTCAGTACGTACCGAAAGGGACCATTGAAGAGAATGGACCTAGCGATCAGGCAAAGTGTGAGAGGTCTTGGCTCCACTCTCCCGAAGGATACGCCAAAGGCGTATTTCCATGCCCACATCAAAGATGGGGGGCTAGGAGTTGAGGAGCTAAGCCGCTCCATTCCGATCAAACGACGTGAGAGGCTGAGTAAACTGTTGGATTCCACCCACCCAGCAGCGGGGATTTTACGAGACTCCCCGAGCATTCGACGGTGCTTGCGCGCCGTCGAACCCACGACCATCAGGGGCATAGTGCTCAGTGATGCGTCTAAGTTACGGACACTCCAGAGGATGGAGTTGTATGGCTCTGTTGACGGCACGGGTCTGCGCTTGTCTGAGAATTTACCCGGTGCTACGTCTTGGGTAAGAGCAGGCACGAGGAGGGTTAGTGGATGGCGATTTGTTGCCGCCATCAAAACCCGAGCTAATTTGCTCGAGACAGACGAGCGAGCGGCCAGGGGCCGTGAGAACAGACCGATGTGCGATGCCGGATGTCGGCAAAACGCATCGCTGGCTCATATAAGCCAGACGTGTCCGAGGACTTGGGGTCCACGGATAGCGAGGCATGACAAAGTTACCGTCACGGTGTCGAATGCCCTTAGACGGAAGGGATTCGTCACGGAGTTGGAACCGGCCATCTCCACACCAGCCGGGCTTCGCAAACCCGACTTGGTGGCCACCAAAGGCGCTCTCTCGTATATCATAGACGCGCAGGTTGTGGCGGATAATGGTGACCTGGAGGCCGCGCACAGGCGCAAAACGACATATTATGACACGCCTGCCATAAGATCATACGCGGGCATTAACTGTTCGGATACGACCACGATCGGTCCGTTGAGAGATGTGACATTAACATCTGTTACCCTTAATTGGCGAGGGTGCTGGTCAAAGACTTCGGTCGCTGACTTGGCACGGATGGGCATTACCGTGAGGACGATGGAAGATATCTCCATCCAGGTCCTCTTGGGCACGGCAATGTGCCATCGGATCTATCGGAGATCGACGGCGAGGTGCCGTAGGCGTGTGACTCCGCCACCAGGGCGACCACCATGATGGCTGGCGCTTGATTACGCCAGAGGGCGATACGGGTAGTGCAAGCCTGCACTCAACCAGGCTAAACTATCACATCTGCCACATGTGATTTTAATGTTCGGCGCTATTTCTATGTCCGTTGTTTGGCTCCTTGTCTTTGTCTGGCTCGAGATGTATATAACGTAATCAAATGGGATCTCGCATCGCAATAGGTGATGCGGGATCCCATTTTTTATAAAAATAAATACGAGCTCGCCACATGTCCCCAGTTCCACCTCCACGTGGTAAGCACTGGGCAACACCGCCGCACAGCCCGTGACCTTGAGGAATCTCTTTGGTCCGAGCGACGCGGCGGTGGCTAACGGAACGGGGTTTTGGGCCTGGACAGGTTGCCAGCCTGTCCAGGCGACACTTTGCTCGGCACTAGTAATCAAGACAATCCTCGGCTCTCTAGGGGTGGCAACGCCCCTGATCCGAGCAATTCAAATCCTGCGGCGACGGGCGAAGCCGGCCGCACCGAGCACGACATCATCGCATGTCCGCAATGTGATAAGGTGTTCCGTACCATCAGAGGACTGGGAGTACACCGGAGAGCGAAACACAAGGAAGCGTATCACGCTGAAAAGGCTGAGGAGGTGCTAGCCAAACAGTCCAAGCCACGTTGGGATGTGGAAGAGGACCTACTGATGACTCGAGCTGAGGAACGCCTCACTGCTCAAGGGGTTCGTTTTCTGAACCAAGCCTTAGTTAAGGAATTTCGCCACCGCTCAATTGAGGCTATAAAAGGTAAGCGACGGCAGCCTGAGTACAAGGCCGCCGTACTCAGGCTGATCCGGGAAGGGCAGGAAGGAAGCGAAGGTGACCAAAGACGAGACACAGACAGAGAGTCCAGAGGGCCGGAGACACCATCTCTCACTCCGGTCCCGGTAAGAGCCCAGGAGGTAACAAGACGAGACGAACCAGCTCAGGCGGAGGTGCGTCGAAAGCTGAAGCTGGAGATTGGCCATGTTCTTGCCTCACACCCCAGAGCCGACCGACGCCCGGCATGGAATGAGGAGTGTATCCTCGCTATTGCCGAGGACGCTCTTCAAGGGACGGAAGACGCCCAATCTCTTAAAAGTAGGATACATGACTATGTGGTGAGCATAGCTGCCAAGGTGTGTCGAAGGAGGACAAAGCCACCAAGTCCTCCGAAAACTGGTCCGAGAACTCGCACAGAACGCAAGAGAGAAACATACAGGAGGATCCAAGGCATGTATGCTAAGGACCGCTCTCGAGCGGCTAAGTGTGTACTGAATGGTCACTGGCGTGCGGCAGACGAGATACCAGCCGTTTCGGAAGAGGAGAAGGAAGTCTTCTGGGCGGGACTGTTTTCCAAGGAGAGTCCGCCTGATGGCAGGCCGGTTACACCGGTCCGACCACAGGCCGATGAATGGGCAGCCCCGATTTGCCCTGCGGAAGTCGAGACAGTCATTAAAGCTGTGAAGCTTGGTTCGGCTCCTGGGAAGGATGGCATCACTGCCAGGATGATCCGCCATTGCCCATCATTCATCCTTGCGACCCTGTTCAACCTCATGCTCCTACTTTCCTTCATCCCTCTGCCCTTGAAGAAGGGCAGAACTACTCTCATCCCTAAGACCCCCAATCCTACATCCCCGGCGGAATATCGACCCATTTCCGTGATGTCCATTCTTCTCAGAGCCTTTACGAAGATCGTAGCTCAGCGCGGGACTCTTCTATGTCCTCTGGACCCTATACAACGAGCATTCATCCATGCGGATGGATGCTCAGAGAACATCTTGTTGCTGGACCATCTTCTCCGGAATGCGAACAAGAGTGATGCCCGTTGCCCTCGCGTTCTTGGATGTCTCGAAAGCCTTCGACAGCGTGGCGCACGACTCCATTATTCGGGCATTGCAGAGAGTCGGTGCGCCACCTTTGATATGTGCAGTAATCCGTGACCTGTATACGGACAGCACAACCGAGATCAGGAAAGATACCATGATCCGTGTGACTAGAGGGGTACGACAGGGAGACCCTCTATCTCCATACTTATTTAACGCTGTGGTAGAAGAAGCCCTGTTGACAACAGTGGCAGATCCCGCGGCATGTGCCTTTAATGCACTTGCATTCGCAGATGATTTGGTAATTGTAGCACGTTCGCCTGCAACACTGCAAGCCCGTCTTACGGACGTGGCCAGTAAGCTCGCAAAATCTGGGTTAACTCTTAACCCGGCCAAGTGCCGTTCGATAACTATCCTGGCGGATGGCAAGCGCAAACAAACGGCAGTCAGCAAGATGACAAAGTATGTGATCGATGGAGTGGAAATGGTCGCTATGGGACCGGAGGATCGTGTAAAGTACTTGGGACTGGAGGTCGCCCCTAGTGGCGTCACGGTTCCGAGTGTTGAACGCCTTCTCTCGGGCCTGCGGGAGACTAGTGAAGCCCCTCTTAAGCCGGAACAGAAAATGTTTCTCCTGAGGGAGATGATTCTGCCAGGAGTCTCCCACGCTATGGTGCTTGGGACCCTGAAGAAGGGCAACCTCAAAACTGCTGATCTAGCAGTGCGCCAAGCCGTTCGCAAATGGCTCCACCTACCTAAAGACACGACGAAAGCGTACTTCCACGCACATATCAACGATGGCGGGCTCGGCGTTGAAGAACTGTCACAGACAGTTCCAATCAAGCGCCGAAGTCGACTTGAGCGACTGCGATTGTCTACACATCCAGCCGCGCAGGTCCTGGTACAGTCGGCCACCCTCAGGTGGCACCTCCAGAAGGTTACACCAGCCGTTATTATGGGTATTACAATAACTGATAGCTCCAAGCTTCGCCAGGCCCAGAAGGCGGCCCTCCACAGTGCTGTAGATGGTATGGGGTTAACGAAGCTTGGGGAAATTCCGTCCGCCAACCGGTGGATCCGCGATGGAGGCCGAGCACTCTCCGGTTGGAGATACATTGCTGCTGTCAAGGTTCGAGGTAACTTGATGCCAACGGCGGCAAGAGCGGCACGAGGTCGTGCTGATCACAACCGGATGTGCGACGCAGGATGCAGACGTCCCGAGACGTTGGCTCACGTTTCCCAAACGTGTCACCGTACGTGGGGCGCGCGTATTGAGCGTCACGATCGTGTGGTCCGACTAGTGGCGGCGGAACTACGCAACCGAGGATATCAAACCCAGATCGAGCCCGCGATTCCGACGCCAGAGGGGCTCAGGAAGCCTGACATTGTTGCGGCTCGCGGGGCCACAGCTGTCGTGCTTGATGCCCAGGTTCTGGCCGACAACGCAGACCTCGATGCTGGGCACCAGCGGAAAATCGACTATTACAAACGCCCTGAAATCAGTGGTTACGCGGCCATGATGGGAGCCCGCGAACCCCACGGCCCGGGCCGAGACGTCACATTTAGTTCAATCACACTGAACTGGCGGGGCGCCTGGTCTGGGAAAGCAGCGCAAGACCTGAGAGGCATGGGACTAACATTGAAAGTACTGCAGCGACTCACGTTGGAAGCCTTATTAGGTACGGCGGCGTGCTTTAGGGTGTTCCGCCGATCCACATTGCGGAAGTGGATGGGGCCGCGCCCGGGGCGACCCCCATGAAGGCGCAAGTTGGAGGGGGGACCCCCTGAACGGCAGGTGGTGGACAGCTAACCACTTTAAAAATGCTAGCTAAGCATCTACTGGCTGCGGTAGAACTAAGTGTGTGGCTCCTGTATGTCCGTGTCATAAATGGTTGTAATCTCTCATGTTTACCGAACTGTCGGGAAGTGTCCATGTGTAAAATAAAGTACAAAAGAGGCCTCGGCCAAAGGGGTCACATCTCTGTCGAGATGTGACCCCCTTTAAAAAAAAAAAAAAAAAATAGCCAAATGCCTCGTCATCTAATTAGTGACGCACATGAATGGATCAACGAGATTCCCACTGTCCCTATCTACTATCTAGCGAAACCACAGCCAAGGGAACGGGCTTGGAATCGTCAGCGGGGAAAGAAGACCCTGTTGAGCTTGACTCTAATCTGACTCTGTGAGGAGACATGGCAGGTGTAGTCTAAGTGGGAGACGCAAGTCGAATGTGAAAGACCACTACTTTCATTGTCTCATCACTAACACAGTGATAAGGGAACTCGAACTCTTTCAGAGCTCGCGATTCTCGATTCAAGGCGCAAGGCGGCTTGTCCGTCTGGCCGACCCACGCTGAGGACACAGTCAGGTGGGGAGTTTGACTGGGGCGGTACATCTGTCAAACGATAACGCAGGTGTCCGAAGGCCAGCTCAGAGGCGACAGAAACGCCTCGTAGAGCAAAATGGCAAAAGCTGGCTTGATCTGGATTTTCAGTACGAATACGTACTGGTGAGTCTCTCTCCCGGCCGGGCGAAAGCGCCGCCCGCCCCGTATAGCTCCTCGGGCGCCTGGCGTCCTCCCGTCCGCGGGGCCCATGCGTCCCCCCCGTTGGGCCCCTGTGTGGTGGGGCGCCCGAGGAGTCGAAACCAACAAACTCTCATGGCAACACCGAACACAAACCCTCACCCAGGACCTTCCCACGAGGTCCAAACCACCGTAACATCAGGTGGAAATCATGCCACGAATCCGACCCCTGCTGAGGCGTACCATCGGCCTCATAATAAGTCGAACGAGCGCAGATCTCGCAACACAAGCGTTTCCAGTGCTCCCTACAATGCGAACCAATCTAAAACAAGCTCACCTGCACCACGAATACTTATTTTGAAATCGCGTGATCCCGAGAAAACCCTATCATCACTCTCACCATTCGAACGCAAACGTGGCTGTGACCGTCTTGGCAACGTGGTCCGCTGCGAAAAGCTACGCGACGGAGGTGTAGATGTTGAGTTCAGTAACTCTGAGGACGCGAAAAGGGCACTCGAAGTTCGTGAGTTCAAGTATTCCGTACGTGAAAATGGTGGGAGGCGCGAGGTCCTCATGCCGATCTCTGTGGTAACACACAACACAAAAAAACCACTCAAAAGGAGTAATCACATGTTTTGATCTTAGAGATGTCCCCGAGGCGGAAATCATTGACGGGTTGTCGGATTACGGTGTGGTAGATGCTCGTAGAATGAAGATGAGACGAGGAGGCGAACTGCAAATGACCAACAACGTCGTTCTGACTTTTCATTCCACTGACTTACCCGCCGCAGTATACGTTGGCTACGTGAGGGTGAAAGTACGCATGTTTGTCCCCAACCCCATGCGATGTTTTAAGTGCCAAAGATACGGACATACAACTCAGTATTGTCGTGGTCGCCCAACCTGCGGTAAGTGCGGGTCGTCAGGACACGCCATTGATGACTGCGTTTCCACAAATGTGTGGTGTGTGAACTGCGGTCAGGGCCAAGTGCCGCACACTGTGTACGATAGAGCATGTCCAGCGCAGGCAAGGGAGAAAGAGATCATAGCTATAAAATGTTCAAAGCAACTTTCCTTTAGACAAGCCCGAGAACTATACGACGAAACCCACCCAAAGGCTTCATACGCAGCGAAGGTGAGCAACACGCTGCCCACTCCCCCACAACAGCAGCCTACTAATGCTGCCCAGTTCTTGTTCCAACTTCGTAACTTATTGTCATCTTTCGGACTCGACTGTACCGCTTTGCCGGAGCGGGGCTTCTCATCATCTCCCCCTGCGGAGTTGTCGCCCATGGTCACACGCGACCCCCGGAGGAGCCAAGGGACCGAGGAGACAGCACCTTCAACATCCGATTTCACTGAAACGCCCTCCACCGTGATAGAATCGATGACATATCCCTCCGTAGCCCCAAGCAGGACGGAGGCACTACCACCAGAGACTAAGGCGGACACTGAGTGGACCCAGGCCCGGAAGGCCAAGAGGCCTGCGAAACCCTCGCCACATGTACCCGGATGTCCCACAAGCTCTCCAACCGGGAGCAGCTCTGGAACCGCTGGAAGCGTGTCTTCTTTGTCGAATACGAGTGGAGCTGGGTCAGTGCCAGTGTCTGACGTCACCCTTCAGCGGCAGGAGTCCGAAAGGCTTGCTCGCGACGCCAAGCGGGCGCGTCTTGCGGAGACTGAGAGGGCCCGAGCAGCAAACTGCAGGGGACCGGATCAATGTGTCCAACCAAAGGCGGCTACTCCGTCGCCGCGCAGGCGAGTGGAGGGTCCGTCCCACGCTTCAGCACCAGTGTCCGACTCGGCCAAAATGGGCCCTCCACTACCGCCTCGAAGCGGTGCTCCTTGCGCTCCACCTGGTGGAACGGCACGCGCCGAGAAGCGCGTTCTTCCTGTGACAACGTCTCCGGATGGTGTGTCGCCCAGGTCGAGGCCGCGGACGGCCTCGCTTGGGTTTGACCCCGGATCCCGTCTCGAATCGCGTCCCGACGGTAGTGCGAGGGTACGAGCTGAGAACTATTTTTAGACATCTAGTCATTTCTAGCCCAACACGCATTTTTTGCTCCTTAACCCGTTCTACTAATTAACCCGATGACTCAACTAGTTTTACAATGGAACTGCAGAGGGATTCGCCCGAACATGGCTGATTTAGAAATAGTTTTGAACATGAAACGTCCAATTGTAGTATGTCTACAAGAAACTAAGCTGCCGCTGCAGTCTTCATTCTATATCAAAGGTTACTCTGTGCTAACGAAAAACTTGCCCTCAGACACAGTTGCACATGGAGGTGTAATCATAGCAATCCGCCATAACGCCCCGTACCGAGAAGTCACTCTCAACACACCTCTCCAAGCCGTCGCTGCCAGAGTCTGTTTCAGTCGCCACACAGTTACGCTGTGCTCAGTATATCTGCCGCCGGGAATCCCGTTCCCTTCCGTCGAGCTAAGACAGTTGATGCTGGAGCTGCCTCCTCCTCTTCTACTTCTTGGCGACTTTAACGGACACCACGTAGCTTGGGGATGCGATTACACCAATCCTCGAGGCCGCGCTATGGATAATTTTATTCACGACGAATCCCTCTGCCTTTTAAATACCGGAGCTGTCACCCATTTTACACTCCCTTCTGGTGCTACATCTGCGATCGACCTTAGCCTCGCAAGCCCGCGTTTGTCGCAATGTTTTACCTGGACCGTGCATGATGATTCTCTGGGCAGTGATCATTTTCCGGTACTTCTCGAGTATAGGGATCGGGCTGTGCTTGGTTTGAGACCTCGGAGGTGGAATTTTAAAAAGGCTGACTGGGAAAAGTTCGAGAGAGGTGTGCAAGCGTCTTTTGGGGACGACGACGACGATACCACTTTGTCAGTGCAAGAATTATCTTCCCTGCTCTTGTACTCGGCCGATGCCTACATCCCGCGGACGTCTGGAGCTCCCCGCCGCACCCCAGTCCCGTGGTGGTCCGTGGCATGTCGGGACGCCATACGAGAACGCAGACAAGCCTTAAGGAAATTTAATAAAAATTGCTCTTCGGCCAACTTAATAGCCTTCCAAAGGTCTCGAGCTTTTGCGCGACGAACAATTAGAGAGGCCAAACGCACATCTTGGAGGGAATATCTATCAACACTAAACCGACGTACTCCAATTACACAAGTATGGTCTCGGGTAAAGCGCATCGCGGGCAAATTTAACTCGGTCCCTCTCCCAGTGCTCCGAGTAGCTGGTGCAGAGATCAGCCATCCTTCCGACGTTGCAAACGCAATTGGTCGAGCAATAGTGATACGCAGCGAAGCAGAAAACCTCCACCCTGAGTTTCGTCGAAGAAAGGCTCGCTTACAAAGACAAATAGTAAATTTTTCCACCTCGGAACATTTCCCGTATAATGAGCGATTCACCGCAGCAGAACTGCGGTCGGCAATAAGGAGCCTAAAGAGTGTGGCAGAGGGGCCTGACGGCATCCACAACGAGATGCTAAAGCATCTCCCTTCACGAGTTATGAAGGCATTACTAGCGACATTCAACATGGTGTGGGAGGAAGGTCAATTCCCGGCCGCATGGCGGGAAGCCACAGTGGTCCCCATCTTAAAGCCAGGAAAGAGTGGGTTTGATCCGTTACACTACCGGCCCATCGCCCTGACTTCATGCTTGTGTAAATTACTGGAAAAAATGGTCAATGTGCGGCTTACGTGGTTTTTAGAAACACACGACTTTTTTACCAACGCACAGTGCGGTCTTAGAAAACAACGTGGAACAACGGACCATCTCCTAACACTCGACACTGCTGTACGTGTAGCTTTTACGCAGAAGCGCCACACTGGAGCAATCTTTTTCGACCTCGAAGGAGCATATGATACAACCTGGCGCCACGGTATTTTGATGAAAGCTCGAAAGTGTGGAATCCGCGGCCATCTGGGCACTTTCATTCGCAACTTTTTAACTGAACGCTTCTTCCGCGTCCGGGTAGGACACGAACTGTCCGAACGGTTGCAACAAACCAATGGAGTCCCACAGGGCAGCGTCCTCAGTGTGACTTTGTTCGCCATGATGATAAATGACATTGACGATAGTGTGCCGCGGAACATAGGACGATCGCTCTTTGTCGATGACTTCGCAATCTGGTCATCTGCCTCAAATATTTCAACACTGACACGACAGCTGCAGATGGCAGTGAACAAGCTCCAGAGCTGGAGCATCAAAAATGGATTCAGGTTCTCCATCGACAAAACAGCCGCAATCCATTTCTGCCGCCGACGATGTACCCAGGAACTCGACGTTGAGCTGTACGGCGAGCCTATCCCAGTGAGACCAACCGTGAAGTTTCTGGGATTACAATTTGACAGTCGTCTGACATACAAACACCACATCAAGACACTTCGGGAAAAATGTTTTAAATCTCTCAACTTACTGAAATGTATTGCTAAAATGTCTTACGGCGCGGACCGTAAGACCCTGATGATATTTTACAAGTCATTTATTCGGTCCAAGCTGGACTACTCGTGTTATGTGTACGATGGCGCTTGCGCCAGCAATAAGCGCACTTTGGATACGGTGCACCACTTAGCACTACGTATTATCACTGGTGCCTTCAGAACCTCACCAGCTGCGAGCCTGACGGCAGAGGCCAATGAACCACCGCTGCCACTCAGGCGTGAAATGTTGGGTCTGCGATATGCGTGTAGGCTGCGGCAATTTCCCACACACCCCACTTACGACGCAGTCTTCTCCCGCCGCATTCTGACACTTTTTTCCAACCGACAGAATCCGAAGACATTACCTTTCTGTACGCGGATTCAGACCCTTCTCAAAAATAGTAAAACGAGAGTACGTCGAGTGATGCAAGTACACAAACTACAGATACCACCCTGGAACCTGGTTTCACCTCCAATCGACATATCTTTGTCAGCCATGCACAAGGGAGACATCCCGTCGGAATTGTGTCGGTCGAGAACGATTGAACACCTGGACTGTTACCGAGGACACACAAGGATTTTTACTGATGGTTCCAAGAGTACCACAGGAGCAGGGTGTGCTTTTGTGTGCGGTACTACTGTACGTTCGTTCAGTTTGCCTTTGTATATCTCTGTCTATAGCTCTGAACTTATTGCGATTGTGAAGGCACTGTCTTTTATAGAGGTTTCTCAGGACACACTATATGTGATCCTATCCGACTCCCTTAGCAGCCTTTTGGCACTGACTGCATTTTATCCCGCGGACCCCCTACTACTTGACATTCTCATACGAATTACTATGTTGGAAAGGGAGGGAAAAACCGTCTGTCTATGCTGGATCCCAAGCCACATTGGGGTGTGGGGAAACGAGCGCGCGGACACTGCGGCGAAGTGGGCAGCTCAGAATCTCCGCCCACGCATATGCCCACTTCCTGCTAGGGACCACTTCTCAAGGATCACAAATTTCATGTTTACTAAGTGGCAAAGAGCATGGGACAGAGAAAACAACAATAAGTTGCATGTAATCAAGCCACATCTAGGACCTTGGGAGTCATGCCTTCGCAGGTCAAGACAAGAGGAGGTCACACTGTGTAGGATGCGCATCGGGCACACTTACGCTACCCATCGCTACCTCCTGTGTGGGGAGGAGAGACCGCGGTGCCCACGCTGTCTGGAAACCCTGACTGTACGTCATGTACTTCTCTCGTGCCAGCAATTTGTACCAGAGCGCCGATTGTTTTATGGAAGGGACACAGATCGTCTGACATACCAAGACCTCCTGGGAAACGACTCAAAACTTGTGCATTCTGGAAACTTGTTCCGTTACTTGTCGGCGATTGGCTTTCAAACCACGTATACACCCAGGTAATAGCCCTCACCGACAGTGAAGTACTAGTATAAAAGTTATGGGCGCGAATGATCAATTCTGGTCGAAGCGCCCTAAAGCCCAAATAACTAACTAACTAATTACACTGCCTGCACACGCGCCCGTTTAAACCCCCAATTATGGGCCCTTTAAAAAAATTTTTTTTTTTTTAAAGGGGGGGGCAAAGAAACCACATTTTGGTTCTCAAAAATTTTTAAAAATTTTTGGGGCTTAAAACTTTTTTTTTTCCGTCACCCCTTTTTAAAAGAACCCGCCTTCTTTTTTTAACCCCCCCCAGCCAAAAAAAAAAACCCCCCGGTGGGGGGGGCTCCCCAAGGGGGTGGACAAAAAACGAAACGGCCAGGGGGGGGGGGGGGGGGGGAGGGGGGCCCCCCCCCCCCCATCCCCCCCCCCCCCCCCCCCCACCCAAACACCAAGACCATCAACGCATTCTTCGAGCTCAAATGGCAGAAAGCGTGGGACTCAATTGAGAATAATAAGCTAAAAACATTGAAAAGCCGCCTAGTGTTATGGAAATCATCCGTAAGAAAATCCCGATGTCAAGAAATAGTACTGTCTAGGCTGAGGATAGGTCACACATACGCCACCCATATTTACTTGCTGATGAACGAGTCCAGGCCGATATGCGACCATTGTGATGTACCCCTCACAGTGCGTCATGTCCTGTTGTCATGTCCCCGCTTTCGAGTGCAGCGAAGACGGCATTTTGGACAACGAGTAGACTCGCTTACTTTTGCTGACATTCTAGGTGACGATTCGCGTTTTATCCACACGGGCACATTATTTGAATATATCTCGGACATTAAGCTCCATGTCATCTGTCCATCGTTGTAGTGTGCTTTTACCGTGCATGTATACCTGTGACTTAGGCGTGTGAAACTGTGTACTTCGGAAGAATGTCTGCCCTTTTTTTAAGCAGGTAGCACACTATTAGTCATGGGCGCTAAATGACCAAACCTGGTCGATGCGCCCTAAAACCCAAATAACCAACCAACTATAAAATTGACATGGCGAACATGTCCTTTTGCTCGTAAGAGGGCGGTCAGCCGACCCTTATGACTACCACACATTGGTTAGAGAAACACATCGCTTCAAACTTTGGCGTCGCCAATGGAAATCTATTGTTAAAATTCAAGCAAGCTGTGCATTTTTTTTTATAACCTACACCTTACTGCTAAGCCATGCTAGTACGTTCAACACTCAGCTCCAATCCTGCCCCAGAACAAAGACTTGGTTCCACTGGTGGTGAGATCAGTGGTGGGTTCAGTGTCGACACAGTGGTGGATCTAGAGTGAAGACAGAATTAAATTCTTAAAAGCTATTTCAATATTCATTTGCTTCATATTGCTTCAGAAATGATATAGAACATTAGGAGTATGCACATCCCCGAGCTCGCATAACTTGGCTGACGTTCAGAAGTAAGTTTCTTTTTCAGCAATGTTCAGTGACTGTGTTTAAATTAAAAATTAAAAATAATACAAAAGATAAACAATTAAAAAAGATACGACAGACGTTTTAAATCGCTCGGTTACAACTAAAAGTAGTCCTTTATTTGTTTCATTTTGCCATGTTTTCCAACTAGAAACTTGCCTACACACCTGTGTAAGAATATACACACTTTTGTTACATGAGTGTTTTCTTTTTTAGATGTATCATTTTTCTCATTTGGAGGTTGGATGGTGTTGTTTGACAATTAACTGCTCAGTTGATCAAGTGCTCAAGATTCACTGCAAAGTACAAACTTCCAGTTTTATGTCGGATTGGAAAGCTAATGTCCTCTGTATTCAATTGCCCAAACATTGTCTCCTACACCCAGGATTCCCATCCAACCCCATTTTACGTGATATTTTGAACTGTCTTACTGCTATTCACCGCTTGGGACGGCGGGTGGTCCTGTGTTGGCTCCCTAGCCATGTGGGAATTTATGGAAATGAGTTGGCGGATGCTGCGGCGAAGCGGGCAGCGTGTGCCCTTTGCACCAGGTCATTGCCACTCCCTGCCACTGACCATTTCCGAGAGATCTCTATGTTCCTCCTAGACAAGTGGCAGGTAATTTGGGACGAGACACAGGCGAACAAACAAACGCGAGAGCCATTAAACAACGTCTGAAACAATGCAGCTCGTCCTGTCTTAAACATAGACGAGAAGAGGTTACATTGTGCCGCCTCCGCATTAGGCATACTTATGCCACTCACGGTTATCTGTTGTGCGGTGGCGAGAAACCTCGGTGCACAAGATGTGCACCACTGACAGTTCGCCATGTTTTGATCTCGTGCCCATTTTTGCTGAAGAGCGTGGACGTCACTTTGGATCTACACAGGTAGACTCACTTAATGATATTCTGTCTGACAACTCTAGCAATGTTCAACCAGGACAACTGATCGACTTCATCGCCCCGCATGTGGCAAGTGCGCTTCTTACGATCACGGAAGTGAACACTGCACCGCTGAGACCCCCGTTGTACAAACTGTGGCCCAGAACAAGACCCCCACCCATCGTATGACAGGACCTGCCCGATATACATCAAGGAGAAAGAAATCATTGCAATTAAACACACAAAAAAATAACCTTCCGGGAGGCTAGAGATATATATGAACACACTCACCCCAGAATCACATACGCATCAAAAGTCAAAAGTCATACGTCGATCAACCAACATACTCAGCCCGACAAGGTTTCCGAGCTCATCTCCCAAATGATATCCTTACTTCGCTCCTTTGGAGTGCCCCTTACGCTCCCTGCAAGGGACCTACAGCCAACCCAAGACTACGTCGAGACCACCGAAACCCCACCCACCATGAGTGAACAAGACACTGTACATGACACCATCAATACAGCAGAGCGCGTTGTTTCGTCACCAAGGGCCCCGGAAGTCGCAGTTACTCCACCCGTTACAGAGCGGGCTCCAGAAGAGTGGCATCGTGTCCAGCGGTCTAAGAGGCCCGCCAAGACCTCCACTATCCTCGAATCCTTACCCACCGAACCCACTCCCATCCAGCCTATCACTGCACCATCCAAAACCACGCCAATCCCCCCACCGCCACCCCCACCAACCATCTCGGATCCAAAGATCGGACGTGCTGCGGTTCAGGTGCGCTCTGGAGCCCCGGATTTAGGAGCACAGGGTCGCATCGCCCGACATATGCCAACCTCCTCGAATTCGAAGCCTGAGGGCCAGCGCCCAATGGCGACTCCTCACTCCTCACCATTATCCGCGGCAGCTATGAGACCGCCGGAGACACCTTCCCGTCGAACCACACACCCCCAAATATCCTCCCCATCCCCGAATCGCGCTACGAAGCGTGCCCTGCCCGGTGCCGTGTCACCAAGTGAGTTTGGAAGCCCGCGCTCACGCCCACGAAGCCAAGACCCCCGACTACAAGACCATGACTTAGTCACTCTTGGGCTTTTACGCTCTTAGCTTAGAACCCCTTCTTACATATACTGACAAATGAGTAACATTTTACAATGGAACTGTAGAGGCTTGAGAACTAGTAATAACGAATTACAACATATTTTGCACCGTCGTACACCGTCCGTAGTATGCCTACAGGAGACCAAGCTCTCTCCTGGAGCTCCTTTTTATCTAAGAAACTACTCTGTTTTACGTAAGGACGTGATCACCCACACTGTAGCACATGGTGGTGTACTTCTTGCCGTCCACCACTCAGTTTCCTTCCAACAAGTACACCTTATATCAAATATCCAGGCCGTTGCTGCTCGGATAATAATTAACCGACGTGTTACCACCATATGTTCCATATACTTACCTCCAGGAACAATCTTTCCACTTGCAGAACTGTCGCAATTGGTAGATCAGCTCACTCCCCCGCTGATTCTATGTGGAGATTTTAACGCCCATCACCATGTTTGGGGCTCGGCGAATATTACCAGTCGCGGACGTGCATTGGAACAAATTATCCGGAATTTTCCTCTTGGTATTCTTAATTCTGGAACTCCAACACATTTTACAATGCCAACAGGACAGACCTCCGTGCTGGACCTCACGCTTTGCAGCCCTGAGCTTTCTCCCTGTTTAGAGTGGTCGGTGGATGATGATCCAGGCACTAGTGACCATTTTCCAGTTTGGACATCTTTCATTGATGTAGTGGAAGCTGGTCGACGACCCCCCAAGTGGATTCTTACAAAAGCTGACTGGAGTTCCTTTCAGGCTGACGTCGAGGAGAGACTCGGTGAGTGCTTCGAAGGATTTCTTTCCATGGAGGCTTTTACAGCCGCAACACTGCAAAGTGCCATGCAATATATTCCTCGTTCGTCGGGCATGTCACGTCGCGTACCAGTCCCTTGGTGGTCGGATAAGTGCCGAGATGCACTGCGTGCTAGAAAGAAGGCATTCCGTGCTTTTAATCGTGACAGCTGTATGGCGAATCTGGTAGCTTTCCGCAAGGCAAGGGCACACGCGAGACGCACAATCGCCGATTCCAAACGGCAATCGTGGAAAGCATACGTCAGCACATTGAATCGCTCCACCTCCCTGTCATCGGTGTGGTCCCGCATCAAACGTATTTCCGGAAAACTCACCTGCACCCCACTCCCCACACTGCACGTAAGTGGTCAAGATATTATTAACCCGAAGGACGTCGCCCACGAGATTGGACGGGCCTTCTGCGAACGATCAAAAAATAAAAACAGTCAACGTTTCCTGGCATACAAAACCCGGTGCGAAGCACTACCCCTTGATTTCACAACAACAGATTCTGTCCACTACAACAATCCTTTTTCTATTACCGAACTGACTGCGGCGATAAGCACTCTTAGGAACGTAGCAGAGGGACCCGATACCTTACACAATGACATCATTAAACATCTCCCGACAACAGCCTTAAATACACTTCTGCAAGTGTTCAATGAAATGTGGGAAGCGGGTACATTTCCATTGACATGGCAGAGAGCGATTGTCGTCCCTATCTGCAAGCCAAACAAAACGGGGAAGGACCCACTTCACTATCGACCTATCTCACTGACATGTTCTCTTTGCAAATTGTTTGAAAAAATGGTAAACTTGCGACTCATGTGGTTTTTAGAGCGCAACCAGGTACTCACCTCGATACAAAGTGGCTTCCGCAGACACCGTAGCACATTTGACCATATCTTAGCTCTTGATTCAGTTGTACGCCTGAGTTTTATGAAACGATGTCATACCGCTGCCATATTTTTCGATGTTGACGGCGCTTATGATACCGCGTGGCGTCATGGTATCCTCATGAAGTTGCACCGAATTGGCATAAGAGGCCCGATGGGGTTTTTCTTGACGAATTTTTTAACTAATAGGACGTTTCAGGTCAGAATAGGTGGCTACCTCTCTGACATCTTCCAGCAGATTGATGGTGTTCCCCAGGGAAGTGTATTGAGTGTTACATTGTTTGCCATTGCCATAAATGATGTGGGTGATACACTGCCAACATCGGTAGGACGAGCACTATTTGTAGATGATTTTACAGTGTGGTTCTCCTCTCGTACGGTGCGGACGGTGCAAAGACAACTCCAGTTAACTGTAACGAAACTGATGGATTGGTGTGATAGAACTGGCTTCACTTTATCCACCTCAAAGACTTCCGCTGTTCATTTCTGCCGCAAACGCCGTTGCGCAGACCCAACGATAAAGATGAACGGTCACCGCATACCTTTCAGATCGGCAGTCAAGTTCCTTGGTGTGTGGATGGACTGCCATGTTACGTACAAAACTCACATCACTGACCTGATTAACAAATGTACCAAAGGTCTTCAGGTCATGAGTACCGTTTCAAGGTGTTCATATGGGGCTGACAGATCAATTTTACTTCTCATGTACCGATCCCTCATACGTTCTAAAATCGACTACGGGTGTTTTATATATGACGGAGCGTGTGATACCTCCAAGCGCCGACTTGATGTCATTCATAACACAGCAGCCCTTCGAATATCCACCGGAGCTTTTCGCACTTCACCATCAGACAGTGTTATGGCAGAGGTGGATGAACCTCCCCTTGCGCTGCGCCGCAGGTTATTGGGAGCCAGATATGCGTGTAAGGTCGCCCAAAACCCAGAGCATCCAGCATATCCGTGGGTGTTCCAGGGATCTTCGATGCCATGCCAGTCGTCCCGCAGTCAGCGTGGTTTACCGTTTTGCTGGCGCATTGCCTCGACGCTACGTCGCTGCAACATCAGACCTGGTTGTGTGGCGCGTACTGCTATTTCGACCACCCCTCCATGGCAGATTGTCGATCCACAAATCGATATTACTTTGTCGCACTCAAAAAAATGCGATGTAAGCACAGCAGAGTTCCGAATGATGTCACTTCAAAAAATACATGAATACCGTGACTTCTCCCGGACTTACACGGACGGTTCCAAGTCGGAATCTGGCGTAGGCTGCTCCTATGTCAGTCGATCCGGCTCTGGCTCTTTCTGCCTACCAAAACATGCATCGATTTTTACCGCTGAATTGTATGCCATTTTGAAAGCTGTTCGTTTTATACAAAATGATGCGACCTCAAAGCACGTTGTTTTCACCGACTCCCTGAGCAGCCTTTTAGCAATGCAATCATTTAATCAAGATAACCGACTTATTCGCAAGATTCTAAGAGTTGTAGAATTGTTAGCCGGCATGGGTAAGACTACTGTCTTCTGCTGGATCCCCAGTCACGTTGGGGTAGCTGGAAATGAAGCTGCCGACATGGCTGCAAAGGACGCTATCAGCAATGGGCGCACCGCTTCTCTATCACTTCCTCCAAGAGATCTCTACCCGTATATATCATCATTTATACGATCAGAATGGCAGCGAGTCTGGAGTTCGAGGTGTAGCAAACTAAGTGTCCTGAAGCCGACGCTGGGGCGGTGGTGGTCCTCGCATCGCGTAAATCGATGGGAAGAAGTTGCGCTCTGCCGTCTGAGAATCGGACATACCTTAGCCACACACCGCTACTTAGTGTCTGGAGATGACCGACCCTTATGCCCACGATGTTCTGCCCTGCTTACTGTACACCATGTCATTGTAGCTTGTTCAACACTGGAACCTCTGCGCCGTCAGTACTTTGGAAGAGCGAACACCGACTCCTTACGTATGCTTCTGAGTGACGACTCGGATGTCGTGACGTCCGGTAACATCTTTACTTTTCTTCGACAGGCAAATTTTGATGTTATATATCGTCCTTGAGAACTAATATTCTACTTCCACCAATGATTATTTGAAGGACATACCGTCTTAGTTTCTTTCTAACCATTGTTATGGGCACAAAATGACCTTGCTGTCGACGTGCCCCTAAACAGCAATTCATCATCATCACTTCCTTTTTTATGTATCGTTCTCGGTAATATATACTCCACACTGATATGCATAACATGTAAAATATATTGCACACTAGCACCACTTACGCGGTGCCCAATATGAGAGGATTGACACTTCCCATAATCATATTTCTATGAATATCTTATTTATTGGCGCAATATGGCCATAGTTGTCGACGCGCCCTAACGCCCAAATAACAAACAACAAGTTCATCAGTCTCCTCTGGGTTTATGTCTTCCAAGCTTTTTCCTGCATACGCAGATATCCCAGCCTCTATAGCAAGCAGCAGCTTCAAGACCTTCGCAACATGCAGTGTTCTTTCTGTAAGCATATAAAACTCCCTGTGTACATGTATTTGTGTCCGAGGAACTTGGCTATCATGTCCACTTCGTGAGACTTTAACTGCAGCACCTGTATCGTAGTCGCAATATGCTTCTTGTAGCTGGTGGCGGTCACATTGTTCGCCGATGCCTTCCCAGCGAACTTTCCGATACAAGTGCTCCTCCGAATAGGAATCGCCTTGGTCTTACCCGTTCAAACTAAAATTAACTGACAGTCTGGCGATATACCTGACAGTCTGGCGAGGGGCGGGCGGGCCCGTGGGGCCTCACGCGGGCCAAGTGGCCGGTCGCCTCGGGTCGGTGGCCTGGGGTTCTCCCCAGTGTCTGCCGGCCCGGCCGGCTGGGGTCAAGTGGTGGGCGGCGCTGGATCCCGGTCGGGGTGGTGAGTCTCTCTCTCCCGGCTGGGCGAAGGCGCCGCCCGCCCCGTATAGCTCCGTGGACGGCTGGCGGCCTCCCGTTCGCGGGACCCAGGCGTCCCCCGGTAGGGCCCTCTGCGGTGGGTCGTCCGCGGGGCCGAAACACACACATACTTTATGGCAAACACAAACACAAAAAACAACTCTCCTGTTCCCTCTAGTGGGGGACAGACCGGTCGACATACCAGTCTTCCCACGCCCCGCATTCTCATCATCAAGTCGGTAGAAGAAGGCAGAAGTCTGTCATCGCTTACACCATTTCAAAGAAAAGAGGCGTGCGACAGGATGGGGGTGGTACTGAGGTGCCAAAAACTTAGAGACGGTGGCCTGGAGGTGGAATTTAAAAGTACAGATGACGCAAGGAAGGCGATGGAAGCAACATAATTAATATACACTGTACGAAATGAAAGTGGTATGCGAACAGTCACCGGAAATATTCGAGTTCTTCCACACAATACGAACAATTACTCTAAGGGCGTCATCAACTGCTATGACCTCAGAGATGTGTCGGAAGCTGACGTTGTGGATGGCTTGGCAGAATGGGAAGTGGTAGAGGCGCGAAGGATGACGATTAGGAAAGGGCAAGAAACTCAACGAACAGATAACTTCACACTAACATTTCGAACGACGGATCTCCCAGAGTTCATCACCGTTGGATACGTCCGTGTAAACGTCCGTGTATTTGTCCCTAACCCTATGCGATGTTTCCGGTGTTCCCGTTTTGGACACACTTCTCAGCACTGCAGAAATCGTGAAATATGTGGAAGATGTGGTTCAACGGCGCATGTCCGAGATAAATGCGAAGCAGAGAGCCCAAACTGTTCCAATTGTGGCCCAAACCAAAAACCCCACACTGCTTATGACCGTGCTTGTCCTATTTTTCTGAAGGAGAAAGAGATAGTTGCGATTAAATTTTCCAGAAAAAATCACATTTAGGGAGGCTCGTGAGTTGTACGAGGCAGCTCACCCAAGGGTGTCGTACGCAGCAAAGGCACAATCGATCTCTACAACCGCACAACAGACTCTCAGGAAATCCATGGCAGGCCCTGAACACACACAGCCCGACATGGCATCTGAGCTCATAGCTCAGCTGATGACCCTGCTGCGATCTTTTGGGGTGCCCCTGTCGTCGCCTCAAGGGCAGCCAACCCGACATGACAATGAGGCGACCGAGGTCGCACCCTCCACGAGTGGATGCCCCGCTCGCCCATCTGAGGCCCCTTCCAGATCATCCCTCGAGGGTGGGGAGTGGACTCTGGTCCAACGTTCCAAGAGGCCTCCTCGGTCCTTTCAACCCATTCAGAGGTCCTCCCCACTTACCTCATCACCTACCCCGAAATCCCCATCTCCCATGTCCCGTCCGACCTCCAACGTCCCCTCGCCTCCCACACCCCCAGCACCATCACCAAATCCCTCCTCTCCACTTCCTCCCTACCTGAACCTTCTTCCCTTCCCGTTATCCAGGCCTCCCCCATACCCTCGGCTTCCACTTCCGCACCTACATCTCCGTCTGGACGACCAGTCAAAATCCCGGATATCAACCTTCACTACCAAGAAACCGAGAGACGCGCCCGCGAGGCAAAGCGAGCGCGGCTTGTTCAAATGGAAAGGGCCCGGGAGAAGAGTCACAAAGGAGCTGAGAAGGCTCCTTCTTGGAGGCCGGCCACCCCATCGCCACGACGGCGAGTGGAGGGACCGACTCCATTTGTCAGTGAGATGGGCCCTCCCCCACCCCCGCCCCGTCTGGGGCCCCAGAAGCGAGGTCTACCACTATCAGGCTCTCCACCAGGGGATGGGTCACCAAGCTCCCGCCCGAGGACTCAGTCCTTAGGGCCGGGTGGGGCTGAAACTCCCGGCTTGCCAGCGGTTCCACCTTTCGGGAGAAGGACGGAGCCAGCGCTTTAATTGTTGTATTTTTATGTGTCATAACCACTCTTAGTTCTAGAGTGGTTAGTCTCTTAGTTCTCTTAGTCACTCTTCTAGCATTCTGATGCCTGTGATTTTACAATGGAACTGCAGAGGGGTTCGCACAAACATGGCCGACCTCGAGACAGTTTTAAACCAGCACTGTCCGATGGTCGTATGTCTCCAAGAGACAAAGTTACCAATACACTCCTCTCTCCATCTTAAAAATTATTCGGTTATTACAAAAAACAGGGCATCAGAGACCATTGCGCACGGAGGTGTGCTCTTAGCTGTCCACCATAATACTCCTTACCAGGATGTAGCTTTGGACACCTCTCTCCAAGCAGTTGCTGCAACTGTCTGCTTCCGCCGGCACACGATTACAATATGCTCCATCTATCTTCCTCCTGGGCAGCTGCTACCGTCTGTTGAGCTCAGACGCCTGATGTCCCAATTGGTCCAGCCTGTCTTGCTCCTCGGCGACTT
Source organism: Ashinkailepas kermadecensis (assembly GCA_034440615.1). NCBI lineage: Eukaryota > Metazoa > Arthropoda > Thecostraca > Neolepadidae > Ashinkailepas > Ashinkailepas kermadecensis. The sequence continues at coordinate 45,706 of JAOTOM010001225.1, forward strand.
CAATGCTCACCACGTCGCATGGGGATGCGGATCCATAAATTCTCGCGGCCGAGCTGTGGAGAGTTTTATTCTGGACGAAGCCCTCTGCCTTTTAAACACTGGTGCAGCCACCCACTTCACGCTTCCATCTGGTTCTACCTCCGCGTTCGACCTCAGTCTTGCAAGCCCTTCTCTGGCGCACTATATGACCTGGTCGGCTTCTGATGACGCACTTGGTAGCGACCATTTTCCAATTTTTATACACTACAATGACAGCGTGATGCTTGGCTGCAGGCCTCAACGGTGGAATCTGAGAAAAGCGGACTGGGGGAATTTGAGCACAATATGGAGTCCTGCCTATCAAACAACGCTGATGCAGGTGCACCTTCGGTGGAACAACTTACTTATATGCTACTGTACTCGGCCAACTCTTCCATTCCACGAACTTCTGGTGCCCCACGTCGCACTCCAGTTCCGTGGTGGTCAAGAGAATGCTGTGACGCCATACGAGCACGTAAGCGAGCTTTTAAGAAATTCAACAGCAATAGCAACCAGGTACACTTAATTGCTTTTCAAAAGGCACGAGCCTTAGCGCGCCGTACTATACGGGCAGCAAAAAGGAAGTCGTGGAGAGAATACGTATCTACCATTAACCGATTTACCCCAACGACCGAAGTATGGTCGCGAATAAAGCGTATTGCTGGCCAATATAACGCGGCCCGTCTCCCCGTACTACACATAGCTGGTGTTGACGTGACCCACCCCGCGGAGGTCGCTGTGAAAATGGGCCAAGCCCTAGCAGCCCGCAGTGGAGATGGAAACCACTGCCAACAATTTCTTCGCGATAAAGTCAAATTGGAAGCAAAGCCAATTGACTTCTCCACACCTGACCATCTATGTTATAACGAACCTTTCAGTATTTATGAGTTGCATTCGGCGATCAAAAGCCTAAAGAGTGTTGCAGAGGGACCTGACGGAATACACAATGATATGCTTAAACACCTGCCTGTGCGAGTCCTTGAAACACTTTTGGCTACACTCAACACAATATGGGAGGGAGGCTACTTTCCGGATTCTTGGCGGGAAGCCATAGTGGTCCCTATACTCAAACCAGGAAAGAGCGGTTTAGACCCATTGCACTACCGACCGATTGCTTTGACCTCGTGTCTCTGTAAGCTTCTAGAAAAAAATGGTGAACGTTCGGCTCACCTGGTTTCTAGAAGAGCAGGATTTCTTTACCAACGCACAGTGTGGATTTAGGAAGCATCGCTGCACAACTGATCATCTCTTAACACTTGACACCGCCATTCGCGTTGCTTTTAAACGCAGACAACATTTTGGTGCTATTTTCTTTGATATAGAAGCAGCCTATGACTCTACTTGGCGACATGGAATCTTGTTAAAGGCTAAGAAATGTGGAATCCGCGGGAACTTGGGAATTTTTATCAAACAATTTCTGAGAGAGCGCTTCTTCCGCGTCCGAGTGGGACACGAGCTTTCCGATCGATTCCGCCAAGTCAATGGAGTTCCGCAGGGCAGTGTTTTAAGTGTTGCCCTGTTCGCTATAGTCATAAATGATATTGGAGATGTACTGCCGCAAAGCATCGGACGTTCTCTATTTGTCGATGACTTCGCGATATGGTCATCAGGCTCCAACACACCATCGCTAACAAGACGTTTGCAGCTCGCGGTAAACCACCTCCAAAGATGGTGTATAAATAACGGTCTCCGCTTTTCCACAAACAAAACGGTTGCAACACACTTTTGCCGCAGGCGGTGCTCTCAAACCCTAAACACTGAGTTGTACGGCACGTCTATCCCTCTTCAACCAATCGCGAAGTTCCTTGGGGTGCAGTTCGATAGCCGGTTAACTTACAAACAACATTTTAAAACATTGAGAGATAAATGTTTTAAGTCATTGAACCTGTTGAAGTGTGTATCACGAACCTCCTATGGTTCTGACCGAAAGACATTAATGATGCTTTATCGGTCACTCATCCGATCTAAGTTGGACTATGCATGCTATGTGTATGATGGTGCTTCCAAAAGCAATAAGCGTACTCTCGATGCGGTGCAGCATGCGGCTTTACGGATCGCCACCGGGGCATTTAGAACGACGCCGGTAGCTAGCCTGCTCGCAGAGTCGAACGAGCCTCCTCTGGCGCTGAGACGTGAAATGCTCGGCCTACGGTATGCATGCAGATTACGGCAGTTCCCCACCCACCCGACCTACGATGCAGTGTTCTCGCGACATACCTTGGCACTCTTTCGCAGTAGAAGAAATCTGACAGCTTTACCGTTCTGTGTCAGAATGCGTGCTCTCTTCGAGGAGAGTGGTGTACGAGTCCGTCGTGTGATGCGTATGCAGAAACCAGCTGTACCGCCCTGGAATCTGGTCTCCCCTGTGGTTGACCTATCGCTCACAGCGATGCGTAAGGATGATGTAACATCGGAGCTCTTCCGCATGCAAACGTTGGAGCACTTAGATACATATCAGGGATATACACAAATATTTACTGATGGGTCCAAGAACAGCACTGGAGCGGGATGTTCTTTCGTGTGTGGTACGTCTGCTCGATTTTTTACCCTGCCTATGTATGCTTCAGTGTATACTTGCGAGCTGATCGCAATAATTAAAGCGCTTTCTTTCATCGACGTGTCACAAGATGTTTCATATGTCATACTATCTGACTCCCTTAGCAGCCTTTTGGCACTTACCGCATTTAACCCTACCGACCCTCTATTGGTTGACATTCGAACACGTCTCACTGCTCTGGAACGAGACGGGAAAAGTGTCTGTTTGTGCTGGGTCCCGAGCCATGTCGGAATTTGCGGAAATGAGCGAGCCGATTCCGCAGCGAAATGGGCAGCTCAGAGACCCCCAACACGCGTTCTCCCACTTCCCGCCAGGGATCACATCTCTGGAATTACATCGCATATGAATGCTAAGTGGCAGGGGAGTTGAAATGCACAGTTGAACAATAAGCTACATTCAATAAAACTGCAACTTGGAGACTGGTCATCATGCTATCTCAGATCCAGGAGTGACGAGGTGACCCTGTGTAGATTGCGAACTGGCCACACACACGCTACTCACCAATACCTACTCTGCGGGGAAGAGAGGCCCAAGTGCCCTCGTTGTCTGGAAGCCCTTACGGTGCGACACGTGCTCTTCTCGTGCAAACATTTTGCAAGGGAGCGAAGGTTGTTTTTCGGAAATAGGATCGGGCATTTAACATTTCGCAACATTCTAGCAGACGACTCGGAAATCATTCATTCTGGCAATATATTCAGGTACCTAAGAGCGATAGGATTTCATTCCATATACTCATCTCAGTAACACGATAGGACTTTGGCTTGCTAAATAAACGTTATGGGTGCTAAATGATCACAATCCTTGGTCGAGGCGCCCTAAAACCCAAATAACTAACTAAGGTTCTGCAAAGCTCCTTTTCGAAGGGTGCCAGTTGCTCAAGTATGTCAACGTTTTGTGTCAACATTGTCATTTGCTACTTTTTTGTACGCTCCTACTGTGAGAAGCTGCGTTTCGCCAGGCCTCCTCCAGTTGAACAGTATTACCTGCGCAAGTGTTACTTCAGCAAACTCTGCGTAGCTTTCCGGCGACGGGTTAGTCTGGAGATGAGTTTTCGCCCCCATGGCTTCTTGTTTCATCAGTTTGTGCACCCGGTGAACGTCCTCGGTAAACGGCAAACATGGGCCTTGTTCCACTGTCCCCCCCCGACGAGGCACCACCTTTACGTGGTGGGGGGATTGAGTGCCCTAAGGACCCGGAATCCCAGTCCATCGGTGAGCCGGCGAGGGGTCAGACTAGGAGTGCCTCACTCGTCCCTACGCTCCCATTCCAATGCCCATCTCATCTCAACATCCATGTCCCTCACCTGGCCCTGCAACACCAACTCTCCCTATCATGAGCAGGTAGGACAACTTCCCCGGTCCTGCCCACCAGCTCAGTTTTACCGGGGTAGCCGCGCCCCCTCGGCCCGCCCCCCGGGGTTGACGGAGTCCTGGAGGTTGAGGTCCCCCGTCGCACGGTGCAAGTTGTGACGGGGGACCAACACACCTCTTTGGTCCTAATATCCCGGAGGGGCGGGCGGGCCCGTGGGGCCTCACGCGGGCCAAGTGGCTGGTCGCCTCGGGCCGGGGGGCCTGGGGTTCTCCCCAGTGTCTACCGGCCCGGCCGGCTGGGGTCAAGTGGTGGGCGGCGCTGGGTCCCGGTCGGGGTGGTGAGTCTCTCTCTCCCGACCGGGCGAAGGCGCCGCCTGCCCCGTATAACTCCTCGGGCGCCTGGCGTCCTCCCGTTCGCGGGGCCCAGGCGTCCCCCTGTTGGGCCCCCTGTGTGGTGGGGCGCCCGAGGAGTCGAAAACAAGCACACTCCATGGCATCCTCTAACCGAAAAAAAACCCTCCTGGTCCCTCTAGTAGGGGCCAGACCTTTCTTCCACGCACCACCGGTGGAAGAATGCCCAACCCGGAGAGCAGCAGAACCATTGCCCCCAATGCCCCTCGTATCCTCATCATCCGGCGCAAAATGACCTTTGCAGTCGACGCGCCCCTAAACACCAATTCATCATCATATCCTCATCATCCGAGGACTGACAAGGAATCTTGCGTCGCTGTCACCTTTCCAGAGACGTGATGGATGTGACAGACTTGGTAGAATTGTACGTTGTGAGAAGCTGAAGGATGGAGCGTTGGAGGTAGAGTTTGCGGTGGCACAGGAAGCGGAGAGGGCGCTGACGAGCTCTGAGTTCGTGTATGGTGTGCGAAACGGTGGGAGGAAAATCGATGAAACTATCCAAATTAAGGTTGAACCACATCAAACCAAAAATACATCGCGCGGAATCATAAATTGTTACGACCTGAAGGACGTATCGGAGGACGAAATAGTGGATGGGCTGTCTGAGTTTGGCGTGGTAGGAGCGAGAAAAATGAGGACTAGACGAGGTGCCGATCTGATTACCACGAACAATGTTGTCTTAACTTTCAACTCAACCGACTTGCCTTCTGAGATTCGGGTGGGTTACATCCGGGTCAAGGTGCGACTTTTTCTCCCTAATCCCATGCGCTGCTTTAAGTGCCAAAGATATGGCCACACAAACCAATTTTGTCGCAACCGCCCAGTGTGTGGCAAGTGTGCTTCCGCCGACCATACAGACGAGCAGTGTACCACCGAGATACCCTTCTGTGTGAACTGTGGCAGAGGACAGGACCCCCATACTTCGTTCAACCGCTCCTGTCCTAGCTACTCGAAAGAAAAAGAAATTATCTCCATCAAGCATTTGCAAAAAGTTACTTTTCGCGAAGCTCGGGACTTATATGAAAACTCTCACCCTAAAGCATCGTACGCCTCGAAAGTTAAACATACATCAGTCCAACAACAGACTCCGACATACAACACTGAACATCTGATCGCACAGCTGAGTGCTCTTCTCCGCTCCCTAGGCGTACTTGTCCCCTCCCCGACGAGGCAATCACAGCTTGCACCCCCTTCCGAATGCGCAGAACTCGATATTTCACCACCACGGACCCCTCAAGTGATTGTTCCGAAGCCAGCCGCAGAACGAGCTCGGGAGACGACCGGGGTCCCACCCTCCACGAGTGGATGCCCCGCTCGCCCATCTGAGGCCCCTTCCAGATCATCCCTCGAGGGTGGGGAGTGGACTCTGGTCCAACGTTCCAAGGGGCCTCCTCGGTCCCTTGAACCCAATCCGAGGTCCTCCCCACTCACCTCACCATCTACCACGAAATCCCCATCTCCCATGTCCCGTCCAACCTCCAACGTCCCCTCGTCTCCCACATCCCCCAGCACCATCCCCAAATCCCTCCTCTCCACTTCCTTCCTACCTGAACCTTCTTCCCTTCCCGTGAGCCAGGCCTCCCCCACACCCTCGACTTCCACTTCCGCACCTACATCTCCGTCCCGACGACCAATCAAAATCCCGGATACCAACCTCCACTACCAAGAAGCCGAGAGACGCGCCCGCGAGGCAAAGCGAGCGCGGCTTGTTCAGATGGAAAGGGCCCGGGAGAAGAGTCACCAAGGAGCTGAGAATGCTCCTCCTCGGAGGCCGGCCACCCCATCGCCACGACGGCGAGTGGAGGGACCGGCTCCATTTGTTAGTGAGATGGGCCCTCCCCGCCCCCGCCCGTCTCGGGGCCCAGAAGCGAGGTCTACCAATATCAGGCTCTCCACCAGGGGATGGGTCACCAAGTTCCCGCCCGAGGACTCAGTCCTTAGGGCCGGGTCGGGCTGAAACTCCCGGCTTGCCAGCGGTTCCCTCTCTCGGGAGGAGGACGGAGCCAGCGCTTTAATTGTTTTATTTGCATGTATCATGCAGAGTGCTCAGCGGCACATTCCACGTTCATCGGGAACGTCGATTCGAGTACCAGTCCCATGGTGGTCCGAGAAGTGCCGAGAGGCAATCCGTGCTAGGAAGAGGGCATTTCGTACGTTTAATAATAATAGTTGCACATATAATTTAATAGCTTTTCGCAAAGCCCGAGCGCTCGCTAGACGAACTATCGCCGAGGCGAAACGAGACTCATGGAAGGCGTACGTCAACACGTTAACTCGCTCCACATCTTTGTCAACTGTATGGTCTCGAATTAAGCGCTTCTCTGGAAAACTAGCCCCAGTTCCTCTCCCCGTCCTACACATGGCCGGACAAGACATCCTCGACCCAGAAGAAGTGGCCGAAAAAATAGGATGTGCCTTGTCCGCACGCTCGGAAAATACTACTAACGAACTATTTCTAAGACATAAGGCTCGGAGCGAGGAACGCCCTCTTGACTTTTCCACGACAGACATCCTCGAGTACAACGTACCATTTTCAGTCTCTGAACTAACTACAGCCATTAGCGCACTCAAGAGTGTGGCAGAGGGCCCGGACACACTACATAATGATATAATCAAGCATATACCAGCGACTGCTCTTGGAATACTCTTGGAAGCCATAAATAAAATGTGGACATCAGGCACCTTTCCATCTTCGTGGCGGGAGGCAATTATTGTGCCCATACGGAAACCAAATAAATCGGGGAAGGATCCACTGCACTACCGACCCATCTCGCTTACTTGCTCCCTATGTAAACTGTTTGAGAAAATGGTGAATGTCCGATTGATGTGGTTTTTGGAACATAACAATTGTCTTACTATGATACAGAGTGGCTTTCGAAAACACCGTAGCACACTTGACCATATTTTAACACTCGACTCCGTTGTGCGCTCTGGGTTTATGAAGCGTCACCATACAGCTGTAGTATTTTTTTACATTGACGGCGCATATGACACGACATGGCGCCACGGCATCCTGATGAAGCTACACAATATGGGTATCAGAGGCTCCATGGGGTTCTTCTTGAATAATTTTTTATCCTCCAGAACGTTTCGGGTTAGAATAGGAGGCTCCCTCTCTGGTACGTTCTCACAAGTCAACGGAGTCCCGCAGGGAAGCGTGCTGAGTGTAGCATTATTTGCTATAGCGATCAACGATGTGGGTAGTTCACTGCCGACTTCCATAGGGAAGGCCCTATTCGTGGATGACTTCGCCATGTGGTGCACTTCGCACTCTGTGCACACGGTAGAGAGGCAACTCCAGATTGCTATCCGGAAGGTGCAGGGCTGGTGCAACGAAACCGGTTTCGCCATGTCTACATCGAAAACCACCGCTGTCCACTTCTGCCGCAAACGCTCTTGTAATGACCCCATGATTATGCTGAACGGACGCCATATCCCATTCAAGCCAGCCGCCAAGTTCCTAGGTATATGGATGGACCGCCGACTAACATACAGCACCCACATCAATGATCTTGTACAAAAATGTGCAAAACGACTTCAGGTGATGAGCACTGTCTCCAGATGCTCCTATGGAGCAGACAGGTCTATTTTACTTCTCATGTACCGATCGCTAGTACGCTCTAAAATTGACTATGGATGTTTTATTTATGACGGAGCGTGTGTCACAACGAAACGCCGTTTGGACGTTATACACAATACAGCCCTTCGTGTTGCTACTGCAGCTTTCCGTACTTCTCCAGCCGGTAGTCTAATGGCCGAAACCGATGAACCCCTCCTTGCGTTACGCCGTATGCTAATGGGAGCGAGATATGCATGTAAGGTTGCACAGAACCGGAAACATCCAGCATATAAATGGATATTTTCGAGGTCATTACTGCCACGTCGGTCAACCAGTAATCAGCGTGGCTTGCCATTTTCTTGGCGCATGGCTTCTATCTTTCGCAAATGCAATATTAGACCAAGCTCTATGACACGCGCTGTCACTCCGAGCATCCCCCCTTGGAAGGTTGTCCCAGTGGTGACTGACCTCACTTTGTCCCATTCAAAGAAGGGAAATGTAACCTCCGAAGAATTCCGAATGCTTGCGTTAGAAAAACTACACCAGTACCGTGAGTTCTCCCGCATCTACACAGACGGCTCCAAGTCTCCTTCCGGAGTGGGATGCGCGTATGTTGGTCGACGAGGTATTGGTTACTTCTGTTTACCGAAGCAGGCGTCGATCTTTACCGCTGAACTTTACGCCATTTTGCAATCGCTTTATCATATTCAGTATCACCAGTCCATAAATCACGTCGTTTTTACTGACTCCCTGAGCAGTCTCTGGGCAATGAGGTCTTTCAACCCGGAGAACAGGCTTGTGCACAGGATTCTGTCCGTCGTCAAATCCCTGACTACTGTCAACAAAAACATCGTATTCTGCTGGATCCCCAGCCATGTTGGACTCGCAGGTAACGAAGCTGCCGATATAGCTGCCAAGCACGCAATCAGCAATGGCCGTGAAGTTCGTCTACGTCTTCCTCCAAGTGATATATACCCCTCCATATTATCACATATACGGTCCGAATGGCAACGAACCTGGAATTCCAAACCTAGTAAGTTGAGGGTTATAAAGCCGGCACTATGTGTGTGGGACTCCTCACACCGGACCTCACGACGGGAAGAAGTAACGCTCTGCAGATTGAGGATTGGCCATACATTCGCGACACATAGCTTTCTTCTGACCGGTGATGACCAACCTTTATGCCCACGCTGTTCGGACCCGCTTACCGTTTATCATGTTTTAGTAGATTGTGTACTGCTGGACCCTCTCCGACGCCATATTTTAGGACGGGTAAACATTGACACTTTACGGATGCTACTAAACAATGACTCTGGCGTTGTATCGTCTGGAAACATTTTTACTTTCCTCCAACAAGCACGTTTTGATGTTATATATCGCCGCCCCTGAAGACTATTAACTACTGACTACTATGGGAGCATAGTAGATTAACTATAAACGCAGTTATGGGCGCAAAATGACCATTGTAGTCGACGCGCCCCTAAACACCAATTATCACTCATCATTGTTCCACTGTCGCTCGTGTAAAGTTCCCAGAGCCCGAGACGACACCAGCACCCGCCACTCGTTGTACAACTTGCAGAAATCTTCTGCTGCCTGCCTCGTCACGCTGTCTCCGTTAACGATGCCATATGAACGCTTGATGCAGGCACATTCATGCAGCGAGTGCCCAAGCATGATAGCCAGCGATGGAATGCCATAGTTATTTCCATCATACTTTGAGATACCTCTTACAGCCGCAGCGATCTTTTTGAAGTAGGAGGGATGTACGTATCCGTTCAAGTCTGCTTCCTTGTCTGTCCTCTTTAGCTCGAGGACAAGCCGGCCATGTTCATGCAATTCGTCGCTGATGTGTCCATGTATGTGTTTTTCATGACCGTGAGTGCAGTACTTTCTGGAGGCGAACTCCAAAATCAGGGAATCTTTTCGGCAGGCGAAGGTAATCTCGTCATTTATCAGACATTTTTTAGCAGATCGACGGTTCCAAGTCCGCATTGGCAGTCACCTTTCTGACTGGTTCTCCAAGCAAATGGAGTCCCGCAGGGTAGCGTGCTTAGTGTGCCACTGTTTGCTTTAATGATCAACGACATCACCTCTGCACTACGGCTGTCCATATGTGGCTCTCTCTTTGTAGACGATTTCGCAATCTGGACTTCAAGCGTATCTGCACCGGCAATGGAGAGAAGGTTGTAGGAAGATTTTTTCTGGTCATCCCTGAAGGGGGCAAACCTTCATTTTCGGCTCGTAGAATAGTCTAGGGCACCTCTCGTTTGCGATATTTAAAACCCCGGTTATGTTTTCAGTAATGGCTCTGGCTCATCTCAGAGCTCTGATCTGCACACCTCTTGACACGCACTTCCAAAGCCAGCACTTTTATTGTGCTATTAGTCAGTGACCGTGAAGATCAGTCATTAGTGGCGCAGCGTGATATAGGCGATGATACAACAGCTTTTCATCTCGTCAGACAGGTGCAACAACTTCTCTGTCGATCTACATTTCAACAGACGTATCAGACATACCTCCAGTGGTGAGCCAGGGCGGGCCAGGGCCGCCCGCGTCGTACGTTCGTCGACCAGAGAGTGAGAGTGAGTGAGAGCGTTCATCTCCGGCTCAGGTACTAAGTAACCTCAGGCAACGCCGTACCACGTGACCAGCCCGCAAATACGTCATTGACACGTGACTGACGGCGCCACAGACCAGTGGGGTTACTCATCCCCGCTAGAGAACAAAGGCTCGCTCTGAACTCCGCGCTGTCTCTCCGACATCAGACATACCACGTCTGCTCAGAGTCGTTCTCTGGTCGGCTCGGATCGCAAACATAACCCACAACATTTGATAAGCATTTCCTGCCTGCAGTCGACAGTGGCATTCCGAAGCTATCTAGCCAGGATGCAGAGCCGTTGTCGGTGGCTCAGTTATCGGCCGAAGTCATAACATGCATTAACACGTGTCCGGCCGGCCGTCGACAGTGGTGGCATGATTCACGCGTCACCCGGCGTTATACAACGGCGCATTCTCGAACGATGAGGGCCGAATGGTATGATTATATCTAACATTGTTACACCACAACTCGAGTTCCAAAAATGCCGCATTTTAATCTACAGATAAATTCTGGAATCCACTAGACAAATCACGGCCATAACACAATCGCACGATGTATCAGTACATAAAGTCCTACGAGTGTCATTCGATGCGCATCCTAAGTTAATACAATTAAAGCCAATCCAAAGTTCAGGGGACGAGTGGTCTAGGGGTAAGATGCTCGTCTCGCAATCGAAAGATTGTGGGTTCGAATCTCACCTGTCGCTACTCTTCGCCCGCAACCAATCGGCGTGAGAGATGTGCGACGCTATATGACTCAACGGTCGATGTGTCGTAAAAACCAATAACCAACCAACCAATCCAAAGTTCAAGTTCCGCCGAAGAACGAAGATGCAGAAGTGCTGAATCACCATAGCGTTCGATGATCACTGCAGATTCTACCAACAGTGTGGCAGGGAAGGCGAGGCACTGCCACGGACGCTGAACTGGAAGCCAGATTGAACACATTGGAAGCAAATAATGAACAAATTATACATGTTCTGGGAGAAAGTATATCGTTTATGAGTCAGACAACAAAAGAAGTCCAGATTAACAGTAGTGAAACATAATAAAATGTTATGGGCGCGAATGATCAAAATTGGTCGAAGCGCCCTAAAGCCCAAATAACTAACTAACTAAGTCCAGATTAACCGAAATGCAATCAACCACATCAACCAACTAGTAGCCAATCTCACGCATAAAATTAGAAACCTTGAACAGAATGACGTACAACGTCTAGGTACCTACATCAAATTGCAGAGTCAAATCACAAAAGTAATTGAAACAACTGGTTCTATCCTCCAACAGGCCGCTGTACAACAGTCGGAATCACAACTCCAGCTTAGCTTAATCGCTCATGGGATCCTGTCTCGTTCATTTATCGAGCCAGCCCAATTGCGTGACCTTCTGTCACACATCAAAAACGCACTACCCAGCGAAAAAAAAACACTCCCTTACCGTCCCGATGAAATATAAAAATACTACTTAATGATACATGCCTCTCTAGTAATGCTGAAAACCAATCCATATGCATTACTGCCTATTCCAGTAATAACGATTCCAGACCAATTCGAAGTGTTCGAGGTGTTCAACATAAACATACCTAGCCACCACTTGCCGCTGGAAACAAGGTACGACACAGGAAAAACCAAATACCTCGCAATTAGTAAAGATAAATCCCGATACTTGGAAATAGAGGAGAACATCAGCGTTTGTTCTGCCATTTTCATAGAGCAGAACGATTCAGTGCCACCACGTCGTCCTGCGTAAAAGCGCTATACTTCCACGACTCAGCTGAAATCACATCACAATGCAGAATCCTAGTTTCACGGAAACGTAACCCTATGGCTTTGGAAATTGACCAAACCTTTGGCTCATTGTTGCCGAAACTCCATTAGAAGTACGCTTAGTTTGCGAGAATGGCACCTCAGACTTTACCACCACGAATACTACACAGCTGATACAACTGTGAAATGGCTGCTCGCTATTGTCCCAGTACTTTAGAGTGCCCACGGCAAAAACGCAGACTCTTAGCTTCAACGTAAACCATATACAATCGCTACGCAAACAACAATCCCGCCTCACTGAGCTGACTACACAAACTCTTGACACCCAATTACCCCAGCCGGAAGTCGACTCAGAATCCACGGTACTATCCAACCTACCTGACATCCACATTCCAATATCCCAACTGCAGTTGCAGCTACGGACTGCCCGAAATTTGAAATATCCGTCTACACTAACACATTCGACTCTGATAGTCCCGGTGGCCATAGTGATTGTAGCAATGAGTTGCCTCGTGTACCGGATTGTGAAACATCAATAAAGCTCCGCTCCCGCAGCCAATACGTCACACCTCAGTCCCACTCACCTTGAACCCCCGGTGAAGCCGTTCTCATTGTTCGACCGCGACCCGAGCTGACCATTGAGGCCGATCTCACGAACGCATCAAACTGCTTCAGACCGCCGCCCCGCCAACATCACCATGGAGTTTGAGATCGAGTGCTCGCACCGAGATCGCGATCGAGTGCACCGAGTGCTCGCCCGTTGTCAAGGTATCCGTGACGAAGAATACCTTTGTGAGTGGAGAGGTTTCTCCTCTCGGGAAAATTCGTGGGAAGAATTATCCCTGCTTCCGGTCGACCTGAACCGGAGGATGCGAAGCCTACGGACACCGCTACCGTTTGACCGGTTTGGTCCGCATGGGAAGCCGGGACCACGATCCACGAAACCGGACACCTACCGAGACTACGGATGGTTCAAAAACGGGCACCGGTGTTGGCAGTGCCTTTGTGACAGACACTGCAACTCGAACGTTTTCGCTTGCGGCAAATGCATCGGTTTACACATCAGAGCTGGTTGCAATCAACAAAGCTCTGTGTTTTATTGCGATTGGACATGATACACAGCATGTGATATACAGCGACTCGCTCAGCAGCTTATTGGCCCTAAGAGGTTTTTACCCACAAAACCCAGTAGTACAGGACGTTTTATCTAGACTTACGTTGCTCAATACCATAGGTAAAAAGTAGTACTCTGTTGGCTCCCAAGCCACGTGGGAATCGGCGGAAATGAGGCTGCGGATGCTGCAGCGAAGCGCGCCGCTCAAGGTCCACGCACTCGACGTCTTTCTCTTCCTGCGAGGGACTTTTTCCCAGACATTAGGAGTTCCGTTATAAAGAAATGGGAAGTCAGCTGGGAGTGTATGACTGATAATAAGTTGAGGAGAGTAAAGCATCGTCTCGGTGAGTGGCCATCATCATCACATAGCATTAGACGAAATGAGGTAGTACTATGCCGCTTACGAATAGGCCACACATTCGGCACCCACCGTTACCTTCTGAGCGGTGGCGGGAAGCCGCTGTGTCAAAGGTGCCATGCTCTCCTATCAGTACAACACATATTGGTTGCGTGCCCCAGACTTGTACATGCGCGGAGACGTCACTTCGGGCGCACTACACTTTCGCTACGGGAAGTATTAGGGGATGAGTCCCCCTTTATACAATCGGGACAGCTATTCCGCTTCCTTACAGAGGTTAAGTTTTCCGTGATATATACGCCTCATTAATACGATGACATTCATGTGGTTAGACCAGGATTGTATGATGTACGTCATGACAATAGATTTCATAATGTGTCGCATTTAGCAAATTCAATCAGTTTCGCCTCTAAAAACTCTATATAATTGACGATGTTATGGGCGCTGTATGACCTCTGCAGTCGATGCGCCCCTAAACCGCAATAACCAACCAACCTACCGGGACTGGGCTAATTGGTGTACCTGCTGTGAGGCAGGAACGTGGGAATGCTGCACCCACTCGCCCCGACAGCAGCCCGGCGACGGTTCCGCCGACGCTGCAGTGGAACCCGGAGTATCTGACCCCGCCGCCGCCGCCGCCTCGTACCCGCTCAACCGCCCAGATCCACAACTCGCCGCAGCGGATCAGGAGGCGTCAGCATCTCCGGCCGCCGCCGCTGCCACAGGCGCACGACGCAGACGTCAACAGATCTTGGCGAGATACGCCCGGATCCAGGCCTGGCAGCGGGCTAGCCCTGCCGCGGCCCCGGAAATGGCGCCGTTGGTATTTCTCGAAAATGAAGCCGAACGCTAAGGTCAGGTGTATCGTGACCGAGTAGGAGAGCGATCGCACGACCCGACCGAGTGACGTGACCGAAGGGCAGTGGTCGCCCACAGAATGAACTGAACTATAGTTGGCCTAAACCTAGCAGCAAGAATTCAGTGTGTGACGCGTCGAGAATAACCTTGTGTAATTGTGTAATACGTTTATTTAGGAGATTTCATGTAAAATGTTTATTTAGGGGATGTTGTGCCATGTTTATTTATGGCGTATTGCGTAACATGGTAACTAATATGGACCAGGGATTTGGGAACCCTTCAAATCCCAGTAGTCTAACCCACGTAAAAAAAAACAAGTGTAATCTCATGAAATAAAAAGTGTATGTGTCACTGCGTAATTTCGCGAAGTATCTGAGCCGTAATAATCTAGTGGATCGCAGGATTTGATTAGTAAATCCGGAATCCGCGATAGTAGACCTAGCGTTTTGATTGTGACGATGTTACAGTTATTGCGAACGAGCAAGCCTCTGGAATGCCAACAATGCATCTCCAGACCGCGCGCGGCACGTGCCCGGACGGGCGCATCGATGACGGCCTGTCTGAGAATGTCGCCCCGTTCAAAATCATTCCTAATATGTCCCGACGCCGACTCTGGCCCGCCGTCAGCCGCGTGACGTGCCGCCACGGACCGGGAGCCTCTTGAGTCATTGCGAGTTGCCATGCCAACCGCCCCGCCCCGGCGGTAGCTCCGTCTGCAGATAGCCAATGTCATCACTCGCTCGGTGCACGCGACCGCGACCTATTGACCCCGGAAGATGGCCGCTGGGCAACCGAGCCAATCCCAGGCCGCTTCACTCTTGGGTTGGCGCGTCATGTCATGCTAACCAATGAGAGCACCGCTTGTACCTAGAGGATGTATTTGCGTAGGTAGTGCCATGTTTATATATATGTGTGTGCGGAGGAAATAAAGAGAGAGAAGCCCCTGAGACCGCCAGACGAGGGTTCCAGATAGAACAAGCGTTTTTCTTGTCGAGCGAGCGTTAACTCCGTCGTCCTTACGAACCGCTGTATTCCGAGGTCTTAAATATCGCATACGCTTGGTCCAAACTAGACTACTCATGGCCACGGAAGTAACTACCCTATAAGGTTGCAGCTCGCCGTCTTGTGTTTGGAGCGATGGGGAAATAGGAGTGGCCTCCGTTTCTCATTAGGAAAAACTGTCGCCATGCACTTCTGCAGGCGCCAACAATGTGGAAGCATGGAAATCCGTTTGTACAGATCAGCAATTCCAACAAAGCCGACAGCCAGGTTTCTTGGTGTCATGTTCGACCGTCGCTTGACGTACCGGGAACACTTAAAAATGATCCGTGACAAATGTTTTAAAACACTGAACGTCCTAAAGGTGGTGTCACGAACGTCGTATGGTGCCGACAGGCGAACACTACTTCTCCTGTACAGATCTATGATCCGACCAAAATTAGACTACGCCTGTTTTGTGTACGATAGTGCTTCTAATACAGCGAAGCGAACACTTGACACAATTCAGCATACCTCTCTGCGTATTGCTACTGGCGCCTTTCGCACCTCCCCAGTTGCCAGTCTCCTGGCGGAGGCGAACGAGCCATGTCTTGCTCTGCGTCGTGAATTACTCGGAATGCGTTATGCATGTAAGCTGCGACAGTTCCCTGACCATCCTTCTTATCGGTCAACATTTTCGCTCCATATTCTGGCTTCGTTTAGAGGGAGGCGACGCGAAAGTGCGCTACCTTTCTGCGTCAGAATCCGCACATTCTTAGAAGATCACAACGTGAAACTACGCGGGGTGATGCGTGTAACGTCATTAAAATGTCGTCCTTGGAAACTGACGTCTCCAAACATCGATGTCGCTCTCGTGCCTGAGGAAAGGTGACGTCCTTCCACAGGAACTTAAACTAAGGGCACTAGAACTGATCTCATCATACAGAAACTATACGCCAACGTATACAGACGGTTCGAAGACTGACACCGGTGTTGGATGTGCCTTTGTGTCGGGCACTGTTAGTACATCGTTTTCTCTC
>JAOTOM010001226.1:0-62300 GCA_034440615.1 Ashinkailepas kermadecensis
CAGTTCAATTGCTAAGCGGAGCTCGTTGTGGGAAGCCTGCCCCCACCAACCGATCCGTGAATTCCAGTTCAACTGTAGCACTTTGAACAAGAGCATTGAGGTACGGTCAATGCACCGACACGGCCGCCCCGGTAGCTCTTATCCGGCCTTATTAGGCCAATTACCAATAGATCCTCTCAGCCGGGGCCAAACGCGAGCGAGTGATGCGACTCGAGCCCTGTCTTGCCGGCAGCCAGGGCATGTGAGACCAATGCAGTCCAGCGTTTTAGCCAACTGAGCCACCGGTGTTGCAAATGATGCGCCCTCCTGCTCAAATGTTGTTTGGACCTGCCCACACTATTTGAAGCGTTGGTGCGCCTTCCGTGCCTAAATATTTATCGTGGGTATTGTGCATGTCGCCCCAGAAGTAATTACTCCCTCCACCATTACCTATACAATATACCTAACTCCCGTTGCGTTCTTGGCTGCCAAGCACCTCTTCCGCATATACAATTTTATATGTTAATGATTGGCATACAACATGGGCAATGGACAAAAACTTCGAAAAATTCGCCATATATTGAACAAAACGAGATATTGGAGGCTCGCTATCCCGCCCTCTCTCTTCAGAAAATCCCGTCTGAGTCCCAGCCTAAAGGTTCCATGCCAATGGACCAAATTAGGGACTTCATTCTTGTGAAAATCCGCCGCTGAATCTGCTCCAGTCTTTCCAAAATTTGTCCATCCCCAGTTTTGAGAATGGAGTTATACCCATACAAGCAATAACTACTATTACCCCGATCCATGCTCAATTTTTCTGAAGCGAACCTGATTTTCCATACGAAAACCCTTTTCCGGATCTGTACGCACGCCCACCAGGATTTGGGGAAAACTACTATCCTGACAAGAGGATGCTAGCTTCTGCCAGGCGGTGGCGTTGGTGTCGTCCTTCCTAGCTGGTGTTGCCCGCTGGCGGCCTGCGGCCTTGACTGGCCGTTGCGGTGCGCCGCCGCCGCCGCCGCGGCCGCGGCCTTCCGACGCTGGTCAGTGCTCGCTGCCCCCCGTTCCACGGTACTCCCCGTTCATTGAACGCAGCTGAACCGCATTACAAGATGGCGTTGCGGGACAGTGGAACTGAATTTGGGAGGGTTGCTGCTAAGTGCTGCATTGCACGCGGATCCGCTGCTAGTGCTGCCTCACTGGTTCAGCACAGAGCTCCTTCCACTGGGTAAGCCTTTTTCAATTTGCTGGTTGTTTGTATATTTGTTGAATCTGTACAACAGGGTTTCTTCTCATCTTCACGGCGGTTTGGTAGAACGTGAGACCAAAATGACGCACGTGTTGATGTCTATTCTTGCATCCTTCCTATGCCTAGGTAGGTAGATAGGTAGATAGCCGGGCAGGAGTGTTGCTTCGAATATGCTAAGCGGCCCACTGGTCCCCTAGGCAATTTATTTCGCCACCCCCAATCATACCGAATTTTAACCATTGGGCTTATGGACATGGGTACACTAGATAAAACTTGCTTTTAATCAAGCTTTGGCCATCAAGGAGATTTGCCCCCTCCCCCCACCAAATTAATTTCACAGTAGCTCCCATGTAGTTAAATAGGTGCTTACCCAAGTACATTACAGGTTGGAATGATGGTCAATAGTTTTATCCTGGTGTATGATCATTACATTTTTGTCAAAGTGCCCTAAAATCAAAATTACCAACTGCCTAACTAAGAGGCTACCAATTCTGCTACCCTGGTTCCTAAGCCTACACAGGAATAGGAATATAGGAATGCTGGTGAAAAGGAAGGGTGTTGTGCCATTTGGTTCCTGAGAGCTAATTTTTTGCAATCATGGAGAGTGGATCAACCATTCTCTCTGGCCCCTTATCACTAGTGGAGTTTCCCTGCTTTTGCATGACCTTGCATGCATGGTTCCTAGCTGGTGTTTTTTTTTTCTCAGAAATTTCCATATGCATCAATGTTAAATTAAAAATATAAATTTATGCTTAACACTGGTTTATGAATTCCAGTATATATTTTTGCTTTGCATTCATGAATGCTCATTTCCTCCCTGAATGCTTACTTTTCAGTTGGAAAGCAAAATAATACCAAAAAAGAGGCTTGGAGTTGGGTAATATAGCATGACAAATAATGTTAAAAAGTAACAATTCAGCTTAACATAGCCTAGGTTCCCTTTTAAGAAATATACTTTTAAAAATTGAGCATAATTTTGAACATTTTTTTCTCAATTTCCAAGTAAAATACTGACAAAACCTTACCTCACTTACTTGGGCACAAAATGACCAATGCAGTCAATGCGCCCTGAAGCCCAAATAAATAAACAACTAACTAACTAACTTACCTACCTAACTTACCCTAATGTGCTTTTGTAAACAAACAATTTATAGTTTTTAAGACATCCAAAGAACATTTTTTGTAAGTTTCCCAAATGAAAAAAAAATGTATTGTGATCAAGCCTAACCCAACCTGAGCAAACCAAACCTAGCCCTTTGTTTTTCCTTCATGGAATTAAAATGTGTGTGAAACTTGTCTCGTGAGCACCTTAAAGCACAATAATACCCATAATTGTAGGTCATGCCCAGCCACTCTTAAGTGGTGCTCAAGCACTACCTGCTAACATTTAAACTTCACATGTGCCTCTATGTTTATGTACCTATTGTATGGATTTTGTTTGGTTAGGCTAGGTCAGGCTAGGTTTTTTAAGTTAACACATTTTTATGTGGGGATTTTTGTATTCGTAGATGTTTTTCTCAAAGCCAGGCTAGGCTAAATTAGGTTAGGCTTGTCTAGGATTTTTATGTTAGACAATTTTGAGAACATATTGTTTCACATTTTTCCAAATTCTTTTTTTCAGATTTTTTTTCTGAAAAGAGATGTTAGGCTTGGTTTGGTTAGGTTTTGTTGCATGAAACAAAACATTACTTTTCATGCCATATTACCTCACTCTGAGCCCCCTTTTTAAAATGATTTGTGTGCCAATTGAAAAGTAAGCATTGGCAGAGGACATGAGTGGTTTTGTTATTGGGAAAAAATCCAACAGTTCATAAAACAACTTAAAGCACAAATTTACAAGCATTTTATCTGATGAAGACAAAGATAAAACATACAATGCAAGTCTTTGATATCCCTCATTATCAAATACTGCTATAATGATTCAGTTAATTAGTGACACTAAGCACCAATTCATCATCAATTAGTGACACTGGTGGTTTTAAGAGGAGGGGCACAGTGCCCATTCTCTCCACCCCCAGGAGGGCAATTGTTGCTGAAAATTGGCTGTCTCATTTCATATGGCCATCATATAGGTACTACATAGCCATCAAGTTGAGGTGCTGTGAAGGTAAAATAACAAACTAACTACCTTCCAAAATGCAGGGGACTTCCAGTATAGACCCTTGCAGCTGAAGCTACTGCTGTATAATCTGACATGTTGGTGTAGGGATCTTTTTACAAAAGGCATCAAATTGATGTAAGACTAGAAAAGTTCCATCACTTGTTTTTCACCCATGTCCGAAAATCAAATGAACTTTACTCCATATTATGTAAGAATTAGGGCTTATACCCACTATGCTAGTGGATATGCTGTGAATTTCAAGAAACATGACTGTTCACTGCCCTTGAAGTGTCTGAACTGTAGCTCAACTCTGTCCTGACTTGTCCTGTACATGGAAGCAGGGTTGTATTGCATATAGCACATGGTTTTTGGTTTTCTCACACGTGAGGGCCATGATGGGACCTAATCTGATCAATAGTGGGCAGCAAAAGCAACAGAGAACAGATTTTCTGACTATTTGTAATATTTGGAAATATCGGGATAAATAATGAGATCAATAATCCTATTTATAATGGTAAAAACATCACAAAGAACTGCTAGCCCAGGATTTTCCATGTATTTCGATCCTGACACGAAAAAAATGGACTACCATTGGCACCATGTTCTGACCTGACTAGAAATGTCAGCAAATGATGTCGGTAGGTAATATTGGGTAAATCGAGTTTTCCCTAGCAATTCATCAGGTTTTATTTATTGTGCTGATTGAACTCTCAATCAGTGCCAAAGTTATGCCAAATCCTCTGTGGGATGCATTTCAAGGTAGTTAATTGGCTATGCTGGCTGTGATTATAAGTTGTATTGGTGTGTGTTGGCTGTTGCATGAATCTCATCATTAATCAAATTAATCTACCAAAATATGACGTGATTCCAAGAACATTGGGGTGTATTTTGAGTTTTTCCTTTTTGGGGTGATGGGGAGCATAGCTGCAGCTTTGCAATTCTGGTGAAGTCAGAATCTCGCCAGAAAGGACTGTCAGCCCAAGATAAGCCCGGAGGTTTGGTTGATTTGTAACGTCAACCATAAACGAGCAGAGGACATTAGCTATGCTGAATTCAACATTTAACGTATGATATCCGTTGTTACGTAATGCAAATACGCTGCATACAGCATATATCAATGCTGGATACAGCATTTAGCATATGATATCTGTAAGTTGTGTAATGCTTACAGTATGTAGTGTTTATATATATATATATATATATATATATATATATATATATATATATATATATATATATATATATATATATATATATATATATATATATATATATATATATATATATATATATATATATATATATATATATATATATATATATATATATATGATTCATATCATATGTAGCATACGATATGAAGGCGTGATATGATGATATTGTCCGGTAGTTGCACTGATGGTTGTTTCCGTGTCGGCAGCACAGGCCCAGTTGCCGACATGGCGCCCACCAAGAGCAATCCGCGTCGCATCGTGCGCGAGGGCGCCGAGCCGGCCACGCCGCCCAAGCGCAACAGCCAGCGGCTGGCGTCGATGCGCCGCAAGGACGAGATCGTCAGCAAGATGGCGGAGATCTTCGACGACGTGGCGCCGCTGGAGTCGCGCTCGGTGGTGGCCGTGCCGGTGACCGACGGCGACGTGCAGCTGCCGGAGCGGGCCGTCGAGCCGGTGCCAGGTGAGGCGGCCGCTGAGTTAAACTAGTGGTTTTTCGTTCGGTGTGAGATGTCGAAACGAGCAGGGTAGGATGTCGAAATTTGCCATGGAATTGGTGTCATTTAAAATGCCTTTGACGTCTTTCAGACTCAAGTTTGAGCCAATGGTGTAGGCACTTATGACCTTTATCTTACCTATATATACCTTTATTATTTGTCTTGAGATTCATGATTTAGGAAGAGCTATATTCGGGATAGGGAGATTAATCTTATGATATAAGCTGGCATTGCATGTCATATCACACTGTAGATAATCCCTTTACCTGAAATTGCGTTGCGAAATGTTTCTGTATCACCATTCCTTATTGGGAGTATGGACATAATACTTATAAATAAGCGAAATACTGTTAGAAAGGAGACATGAAGACTTCATAAGCACGCATCAAGGAGCAGCATGTCGATACTTCTTGGATAAGGATGTCAATCGAGGGTTCAACAAGTGGTATTTTCACACCATATTTCACGAATAATTTATCACTGGGCGGCAGTGCCGGACCGCTGCCGGCCGCACCTCGCGCCATGGTATCGGGAGCGGCACAGCTCGCCGTCCCTTGTCTGTGGTGAATCTGTGGTCATCTTGGACGCTAAATGACCTCGTAGTAGGCGTGCCCTTAAGCCCAAATAACCAATCAGAATCTCTCGTCATCGCCGGTGGCGAATGTTGACGACCTCTGTGGATGGTGAATGTCGACAGTCCTTGTTGATGACGAATTACTGGAATTCCTGTTCATGTTGGATCTCTGTGATCCGTGTCGATCGTGAATTTATTTTTATAGCCTTGGTGAATCTGTTTGTAACGAATTTTGGTGCTGGTGGAAGGTACCAATACCAGATAAGTGTACATATATTAATTATCACAGGTGGAGTGTTTGCCTGACCTGCTTTACCGGGGCTACACCTCAATTTTGGGAATTAGGTATCGGACTTATGGTTATGAGAGAGGGAGAGACAGCGATAGACAGAGACAGATTCAGAAAATGGGAATGCATAGCCCAGGATCAGGTGATGTTGGGACAAAATTTAGCGATCACCGCGTCCGTCTCGTAACAAAAGGGTTGCGGGTTCGAGTCTCGCCGACCGCGGGAAATTGGTGCTCCCCACAACCATTCGGCGTGAGAGAGGCGACCGTTTCTAAAATAAAATATACAGCTGGAGGAATCGCAAAGGAACTCGAGGCCTTTCTTCTCGACTTTATTTTCGTTCTAATCAGGTTAAAGTTACCTCTTCTGAGTCAGTTATGTGCAAAGAGCATGTATGCCATTGCGTCGCGTATTGGGGCAGGAAGACACCGAGAACGTGATGCATTCGCTTCTATTCCCCCACCAAACAAAACAAAAAGTGGTTAATTTGGAGAAGCAGCACGTTACACACGTGATCTAAGCCTACCCCGAGTGAGATCGTGGGTAGGTGATTTTTACCTAAAAGTTCTGTGTGATATATTGGAAATGGTTTTTCTTTGGCATCATAGTGGCAATTCATGGATGGCATAGAGTGTAGCATCAGATCAGAAATTCATTAGTTTTTATGCACTAAGGGTTTTAAATTGATAGTGGTCGCAGTTCCAGCACTTGAAGGAGACCACAGGAGGTGGGGGGAAGGAAAAGAGAAGAAAATGCCAGCTGTTCGTAGGTCAAACAGACCTTAAATTTGACGTTTCGGCTTCCGTATCAGTTTAATTTGCTACCGTAGCAATTGAGCATCATGGTTCCACATGGTGATACATGGTAATGGACCACAAAAACAACAATGCTACATGAGAATGTCAGAAATCTTGAGAATGTCGTAGTGTTTGACCTAATATTGGTATTTCTAGTGTTTTCGGCTGATTTTGAGTAGGCCGTAAATGCATGGTAATTTAATGGTTTAGCCATCATCTTAAGTATGATGTGTGCCCTTCGTATCGCAGAAAGGCTGTAAGTAGCTCCACGACACAATAAATACTGTCCAACTGGAATGGTACAACTCCTTCAAGGCCACAAGTGGATGGATTGGCCAGATTTAGGCGACGTTGGGCCGACACGGAGCATTTGTGCATGCAGTAATTCTCATCGTCCGTGAAGCCGTGCAAGAGTGCGATGTTATGCACTTCCGTCCGGTTGTGACGATTCCATGCATTACCATCCGGTTGTGTCGATTTCATACACTACCGTCCGGTTGTGACGATTGATTCGATACACCACCATACGGTTGTGTCTACATTTTGATTTTTCCATCTGATGAAGTGATTATTAAAGCTCCATCTCGGCTGTTTCTTGGACAATCACAATAGTATTCCAAGGCTCAGAAAAAAAAGTTGTGCATGCCATGACACAGTGGCGCCACTATGTAACCTGTCAGTGTATAATGGCGTGTGTCACGTGTCAAGGTGTAAGGGTATCACTGTGTGACCTGCAAGAGCCTGTTAGATCTACCGTTGTGTCACCTGTCAGGTTGTGAGGGCGCAGCTGTGTGACATGTCAGGTTGTGAGGGGCCACTGTGTGACATGTCAGAGTGTGAGGGGGCTACTGTGTGACATGTCAAGGTGTGAGGGCGCCACTGTGTGACATGTCAGGGTGTGAGGGCGCTGCTGTGTGACATGCCAGGATGTGTCGACGCTGCTGTGTGACATGCCAGGATGTGTGGACGCCGCTATGTCATGTATCAGAATGTGTTTTCTGCTGCTGTGTTCTGTCAGACTGCAATGGTCACTGCATCATTGTCTGTGCATATATCATTCGATGCGTTTTGTCTCCAGATATCACGCTGATGCCTGTGTCACGTGCTGACGAGCCTGGCAACAGCGTTATGGACGAGCCCGGCACCAGCACTGGGAAGGAGTCCAGCGCTAGCTGTGCGGACGAGTCCGGCACCAGCCGTGTGAACGAGCCGGGCACCAGCTGTGCCGACGAGTCGCTCACCGACTATGTCGTGGACGAGCCCGATCCTCTGGGCTCGTCGCCTCGGGCGTTGCCCAGCCGCGCTCAGCTGACAGACGTGCACCAGCCCGTGCACGTGATCGACGCCACCGGTTAGTGAGGGTAGCGCCGCCTGTTGTTTGGGTAGCGCCACCTGTTGTATGGATAGCGTCACCGGTTGTATGGGTAACGCCACCTGTTGTGTGGGCAATGCCACCTGTTGTGTGGGCAATGCCACCTGTTGCATGCGTACCGCCACCTGTTGTGTGGATAGTGCCACCTGTCGTATGGGTAGCGCCACCTGTTGTATGGGTAGCACCACCTGCTGTATGGGTAGCGCCACCTGTTGTATGGGCAACGCCACCTGTTGTATGGGTAACGCTGTCTGTTGTATGGGTAGCACCACCTGTTGTATGGTAACACTACCTGTTGTATGTGTAGTGCCACCTGTTGTATGGACAGAGCCACCTGTTGTATGGGTAGTGACAACTGTTGTATGGATATGATACCTGTTGTATGTATAATGCCACCTGTTGTATGGGTAGCGCAACTTGTTGTATGGGTAACGCCACCTGTTGTATGGGTAGCGTCACCTGTTGTATGGATAACGCCACCTGTTGTATGGGTAGTATCACCGTTATATGGATAACGCCACCTGTTGTATGGGAAGCACCATCGGCCAGTGTGGGTAATGCCATCTTCCATTGTGACAAATACCACACTTGATTGCTCTGGCTGCAGGCCCGATTTCACCATATCTGTATTTTGCTGAGATGTTAGCTGGCAATAGGTCAAACGTTTCTTTGTGGGGTGGGGACACAAATTTGTTGTCCCCGAGCCGTGCTTTATCGGCTGAGTTTGATGTTGATCAACTGTGATGTTCGTTTTGCGCTGTGGAAGTCAGATGACCACGGCGGTCACCGTTCACATATGCTGATAAATCGGTGAAGTGAGCGGTGGCGGTTGCGGAGAGATGTGATGCACGGTGTTGTGGTGTTGTCGCGCGGTGCGTGGCAGCGCTGACGGCGCACGCTGTTCTCAGATGAGCCCTTCTTCCTGGCGAGCGACCCAGTCGTCCTGCAGCCAGTGGACCTGAGGCCGCCGGTGCGAGTGCTGGAGAAAGGCGAAATTTTACTTCCCGAGGACCCGGAGCAGATTCGCATTCTCATCGAACACAACATGAAGCTGAAGGGTGAAATTACAGGTGATTTTGGTCCTCCGTATTGACGCCTTTAATTCAGCTTTCCTCGTACTCATGCCATTTATTCTGTGGAGAAGTCCGGATAGCTGGCACATCATTGAGCTGGTGCATCTGTAACTGGCACATTACTAAAACTGTGAATCTTTGAAATATAAATATATGTTGTTTTACCCCAAAACGCCTGGCGTTGAGGTGATGTGAAGTCCTGTATGTTTTTCACGTACAGTGAAGGGAAAATAAGTTTTGAATCTTAGGGATCAGCGACAGGAATTTTTAGTTCAGTTGAGAATCAGGATTATAGCTACTATGTGGTTGAGATCACAGACCATGTAGTAACCAACAGACCATCACAAAGTGAAAAGACCTAGTAACCAAAATGTAGCGTTTCAGGAGAGCATTTTAAACACATTTGTGCTTCTCTATAGTTCTTTTCAAATGTATGCCATTTGGTCGCATTGTCAATAGAAATGTGTAGCACAATTACTAATGCATATCATTTATCCAGTTTCCGGAGCATTTTCTTTACCACAAAAACAACATGTGTTTTGGCATGGGGAACAACATCTTTTGGTACACGATCTTCCAATATCAAAAAGACCTAATGGCTCTCTTCCACTGCTTGCTTTTGATATATATTTTCCTGAGTGACGCGAACATGCTCAAAAGACCTGGCAACATCCTCTTGGTTCCTATGCCTTTTTCCCAAAGAGATCCAAGGAGAAGATAGAGGCACACCTACTAAATTAACGTGAAAAGGGTAGATTTAACTCTGTCTTGTGGTAAGGGAATCTTGGCTGGTAGACGGCGAACCATGTATAACTGTATTTGGTTTATTACTAGATCATACTATTACCAGTATATTATTAGAGCCAGAGTCGTCGGTCAGATAGGAACTCTATAATTAGTAAGGTTGTTTAGTTAGCTATTTGGGATTTAGGGCGCATCAACAGTAAAGGTTTAGCAACAGTATGCTTAGCTACAGTTGTTTGGGCTTATGGCCATGGCCATTGTGTCGGCGCATCAACTGTAATAAGCCATACAAGAGCTTCCAGCTCTCAGACGGCTGAAGAGGTCGTCGGGGATCGCTTCTCTATTTTATTTATTTATTGGGTGGTTCACGACGCACTTTATGCACATTCACGGCTAATGGCGCCGCCCACACTTTCGCCGGTGGGCTGCGGGATTGGGAAATGTCCCAAGCGCTGCGAGTGTTGAGCCCGGGACCTTTGGCACCCAGAGCTCAACACCCTAACCACTCGGCCATCCCCGCGTCAGCGGTCGCTTCTCTCGCTGAGGTTATCCCTGCCAGAGCATCCACAGCACTTGCCATTAGTTCAGAGCACTGAGTGTTAATCAACTGGACGGATACCGCGACCCCCTGTTCGACCATATCCGGTCAGGTCAAAACTTCCGGCCTTTGCCCCACTCCGCAGGCTCCGTCGATACGGCGGGGGTCAGTGAAAATGAATTATCGAACATTGCCATGACATTGACGTGTTGATGTCCCAGACACTGACGCGAATCTCCCGGTTCTCGTAGAGCTCGAATTGTTGATGTCTCAATTGCGGGTCTGGGTCTACGTCTAGGTAAAAAAAAACATTGCATAGTACTGTTTCAGTCCAGAGATGAATCTCCGGCAGCCGCCGATCAACCCAAGCGCACGATAAGCGAGGTAGTTGAGCCGAGTGATTCATGGACAGCTTCATTATCTTTATATAAACAATGAGCTGCACCGCAGCCACAGCCGTAGACCGTAGCGGTGGCAGCCCCCGTCCGGACCGACTCTGGTACGGTGCTGTCGCCGCCACCCACCCCCACCCACCCCCACCCCCACCCCCACCCCCTGTGGCAGGGCACGACACTAATGGCGGCTCCAGGCCGGACCGACTCTGGTGTGGTGCTGTCGCTTCCTCCCCCCCCCCCCCTCCCGTGATAGTGCACCGCACTATAGCGGTGGCGGTCCCGACTGGATCGACTGATATGGTGCTGTCGTTGCCCCCCCGTGGTAGTGCACGGCACTATAGCGGTGGCGGTCCCGACTGGATCGACTGATATGGTGCTGTCGTTGCCCCCCCCCCCCGCGGCAGGGCACGACACTGGCGGGGGCGGCCCCTAGCCGGACCGACTCTGGTCGTAGGTCACATCAGGTGTCGGCATTTCAAGCTGCCTCCATCGTCGACCAGGGTCACTGGAATTCCCCACACATGTGCCTGCTTCAGTTGGTGGCTAAGCCGATGTATTTGTGCTGGTCATGGTGCTGCTGTCGTTTTCCTGTCGATGGTGGCGTGGCAGTGATTGTGACCTTACCCGCACAGACGAGATGCTGGAGAAGGTCAACGCGCTTCTGGAGCACATATCAGCCGACAAGTGCCACTGCTGCGGCGAGAGCATTGAAACCGCGCACAAGGTACACTGAAACCGCTCTCGGCATGGTCTGGGGATGCAGCACGAGGTACTCTGAGCAGTGTAGTAGATGCTCTGAAGGCTGTAATGTCTGGTTCAGGGAGGGGGAGGTAGCGGCTGGTCTGACGGTACGATAGATCACAACTCACAAATATACTTGGCAAAGGTCAAATCAACCAGAAAGGCTTTTAATTCTGCACGTCATAAGATGGAATGATAACGGCGCAGTCAACACAGTCTCACTGCACGCACAGGTGCGGCTGTGTTTTATCACCCAGAGTTGGTTTGACTGGTGTAGAGAGCTGTGTCTGTGTATGCCGCGCCGTACTGTGCTGAAGAATTAACACTGACCAGTCTACCATGGTCTTCCGCTCACATTATGCACTGCACACTTCGCTGCGGTGGTTGCGTTGAGCTTGTCGATGGTTTGTCGCGTGCTTCACGTGCTGTGTACGCTCTGCGTTGTCGATTGTAACTGTGCCTCTGATCTGGCGGCCAGGGAGGCGATTTTCTGTGCGACGTGGCCGACTGCCTGAAGACGTTCCGGCTCAAGTCGTCGGTGGACCGGCACAAGCGCGTGGTGCACCACCAGGGCGACGTGCACCAGTGTCCGCAGTGCGGCGCTCGCTGCGCCGACAAGGGCACCCTGGCCAGACACATGTACACGCACACCGGCCTCAAGCCGTACACGTGCGAGGTGAGGCGCGCGCCGCACGCGGCAGTCGCGCCGCCGGCGCCGCCGACCGCGTGCCAGCTCCTGTCCTGTCCGCGCTGTCTCCTGTCATCATGATCATCATCAGCATGATGTTTATTGTAATCGATCATACAATTATATTAGACATTTTCTCAGAGTGGTGCAGAAGGCTAGGTGCTTAAATCATGACACCTACCTGAATGTGTGGAATGACACTGTAGTGAAAGATGAACATAAGTATGTAAGATAAAGATAAGATAGGTTAAGATAAACATAAGCATGTGGTGCTTTCATTTCTTAGTTATGTGCCTTAATAGTGTCCGATGCTAAGCTATAGAGAGGAGCGTACGAATGTGGCGCTTTGTTGATGCCGGCTGCAAGAAATGGTTCTTGTTTGAATGATTTTAGCTCATTTTGATTTCATAATTTGATAGATCAGGCACTTGTGCAATGTAAGTATGTCATCGATTCTTGTTGAGTCCTCCTGAAATAGAAATAATGGGATCGTGGAATCATGTGAAATATGACCTCTGGATGTAGAGCGGGCATCAGCCGACACTTGCACTCTGTATCGTTTCCGTTTCAGGTATGCAACAAACACTTCAGCCGGAAGTACCACTTGGACCGACACGTGATGCAGACCGGATGCGACGGCAAGCCCAAGGCTGCCTACCCGTGTCAGGTTGGTGTTGGAAGCCGCTTCGCCTGAGGCAATCGGCTGACATCGGCTGTGTTCGATCCAACGCCTTTGATCGATTTTTAAAAGTATTTCTTAAAATCCAAGCTAGCTTACAAGTATAGCACATTCTATTGCCAGAGCTTTGCCCCACCAGTTTTTTATTAGAAGAATTCGAGAAATTCGATCCCACCCCTTCTTTTCCACATTTTGTCTCATATGGTTTGCATGCTTTTACCACTCCACGCCTTTGACAAAAAAATAATCTGGTCCGGTTACGTTAGTGCAGTTCTGCAGGAGGTTGTGTGGTGTTTAATGTCTTGCAGTGACATGAGGACCGAAGAATAATCCACGAGGTGATGTTATTCCCATATCAGGTGTGGCTACGTGTGCCACCCCGTAATACAATGAGTTGTTGCTCTGGTGTGCTCCCAACTGTTGAAGGTGGTATACGGAAATTTTATTCATACAATTTCAATTCAAGTTTATAGTGTGGGCTGTATAATGTCAATGTTGAAAGCTTGTCAGTAGGGTCTTCAATCTGCATTATACAAATTCGCAATATGCGTGCGAGTGCACACATGTTGGTGCGGCGGGGACGAGTGGTCTCTGGGTAAGATGCTCGTCTCACAATCGAAAGATTGTGGGTTCGAGTCTCACCTGTCGCTATTCTTCGCCCGCGACCAATCGGCGTGAGAGATTGGCGACGCTATATGACTCAACGGTCGACGTGTCGTAGAACCAATAACCATAACCTGTTGGTGTGGCATGTAGCTATTTTTGTGTCTGACTTTCATTGATTGGGTGGAGGGCTGGAAAACATGGTTTATGTTTTCCAAAGCGTTCAGCACCGACCTGCTGCTGCATAGTTAGTGGATTGACGAGGTTTGGACCTGTCGCTGTATAGCTATCGGGTTGAGGTGTGGACCTGCTACTGTGTGACTGTCAGGTCGAGGTGCAGGCCTGCTGCTGTGTAGCTGCGGGGTGTGGATCTACTACTGGTTAGTTACTGGGTCGAGGTGTCAATCTGCAACTGTATAGTCATTGGGGTGAGACATTTCTACTGTGTCCTATTCGGTGCTGTTGTTTGGTCAAGATGTGAACCTGCCATTGTGTGACCTACTCTAACCTCGTTCGACGTGGTGTTCCTCTTGCATTCGCCAGGTGTGCGGTAAAATGTTCACTCGAAAGGACAACCTACGAGGACACCTGCGCGCCCATGCGGGCCAGGTGCGCCGCAAGAAGTGCTACAGCTGCCCTTACTGCGAGAAACAGTTTTTCGGCTCCAGTTTGCTACAGGTATGTTGTCGGCGACTGGGAGGTGTTTGTATTGGACAGTGGTGAGTCGTTAGACAGGTATGTTGTGGGCGGCTGGGAGGTGTTTGTATGGGACAGTGGTGGGCCGTTATACAGGTATGTTGTGGGCGGCTGGGAGGTGTTTGCACCGGACAGTGATGAGTCGTTAGACAGGTATGTTGTGAACGGCTGAGAGGTGTTTGTATGGGACAGTGGTGGGTCGTTAGACAGGTATGTGGTGAACGGCTGGGAGGGGTTTGTATGGGACAGTGGTGGGTCGTTATACAGGTATGTGGTGAACGGCTGGGAGGGGTTTGTATGGGACAGTGGTGGGTCGTTATACAGGTATGTTGTGGGCGGCTGGGAGGTGTTTGTATGGGACAGTGATGGGTCGTTAGACAGGTATGTTGTGGACGGCTGGGAGGTGTTTGTATGGGACAGTGATGGGTTGTTAGACAGGTATGTTGTGGACGGCTGGGAGGTGTTTGTATGGGACAGTGATGGGTTGTTAGACAGGTATGTTGTGGACGGCTGGGAGGTGTTTGTATGGGACAGTGGTGGGTCGTTAGACAGGTATGTTGTGAACGGCTGGGAGGTGTTTGTATGGGACAGTGATGGGTCGTTAGACAGGTATGTTGTGGACGGCTGGGAGGTGTTTGTATGGGACAGTGATGGGTTGTTAGACAGGTATGTTGTGGGCGGCTGGGAGGTGTTTGTATGGGACAGTGGTGGGTCGTTAGACAGGTATGTTGTGGACGGCTGGGAGGTGTTTGTATGGGACAGTGATGGGTTGTTAGACAGGTATGTTGTGGACGGCTGGGAGGTGTTTGTATGGGACAGTGATGGGTTGTTAGACAGGTATGTTGTGGACGGCTGGGAGGTGTTTGCACCGGACAGTGGTGGGTCGCTAGATAGGTATGTGGTGAACGGCTGGGAGGTGTTTGTATGGGACAGTGATGGGTCGTTAGACAGGTATGTTGTGGGCGGCTGGGAGGTGTTTGCACCGGACAGTGGTTGGTCGTTTGACGGGTCAGGTGTGCTTCTCCGCGTCTTCCACATTTATTGTGACTCGTTGGTGATGCGGCGACGTACTGCGGGTGGCTTGCTCAGGCAGGTGCACCTCCGCACCCACACGGGCGAGCGGCGTAACAGGAGGCTTTGTCCGGCAGGTTCACCTCCGCACCCACACGGGCGAGCGGCCGTACCAGTGCGACTTCTGCGAGAAGAACTTCCCGTCGATCGGCGCCTACAAGAAGCACCGCCGAGTCCACACCGGCGAGAAGCCCTACGAGTGTCAGCACTGTCTGGCGCGCTTCTCGGCCAAGGAGACGCTCAACCGTCACGTGCGCACTCACACGGGCGTCAAGCCACACAGCTGCCAGTACTGCGGCAAGACCTTCATCCAGGCGTCGCAGCTGAAAAGCCATATCTTCCACCATACGGGCCAGGGCGGCTTCAAGTGTCCACACTGTGACCGATGTTTCAACAGGAAGGTTCGACTCAGGTGAGCTCCACTTCACGTGATGGAGGGGAAGGGGAGGGGTGGTGGTCATCTCAAGAGCGCCGTCCCAGGTCACGTGGGGTCATTTCAGCGGCATCAGGCCGAGTAAGTTGGCTTATTGTGGCAGTGGCGGTCGGTGTACGTAATGTCTGGTCAGCAAAGCTGGTCGTTAGACTTGTTTATTGGTATCAAAACCACTTATCTTGTCCTCCGACCAGGATTATTTTTTTTCGGATGTAAGCCAAGTTAACTCCCCACGTCAAATAATGTTGCCTGACTTAAGACTTCTTCATCTCATGATAATATCCAATGTTCCCCTGTCATATTTCCGTCTTCTCCCTCCTTTTTCCTTTATCTCCCTTTAAGCCCTGTGTGAGTAGAAGTGTTTGATCGCCCGAACGTTGCTCCCAGGTGGATGGCAGTTGAGAATATTGAAGTCTTCTCTCTGCCTTCAAATGTCAGAGGGTGTTCCTCTGGATCCGCGAGTGTTTATTTCCTGGTGCTCACGACTGCGGCGGTGATGTCCACAGGATGCACGTCGAGTATGTGCACGAGGGCAAGAAGGGATTCGTATGCAACACGTGTGACAAGGGCTTCGTGCGCAAGGAGGACCTGGTGCGCCACAGCGTTCTGCATCGTGGCACCAAGATGCACCGCTGCCCCATTTGCGAGAAGACGTTTGCCATCAAACCGTCGCTCAAAATCCATCTGCTGACGCACACCAAGGTCAGTCAACGGATACGGCCCGATGGAGGAGATTCTGTCGCGTGAATGTGAAATACCAGTCGTGTGAAGGGCTTTGTGTTGGATGCGAGTGCTTTAAAAAAAAAAAATGTTTCCTCATCAGGGTGTATCGTTGAAGAGCCAATAATGAAGAGTTGTCTGCCTCCGCATGATACATTGTCATGTGCCGATGTTGGAAAGCGCCGGAAAACCCAAATATTTTCACCACCGTGTCTAGTATCTGACCTGATATAACTTCAGACACAATTACTTGTCATCAACAATTGTCCTTGATGTATCTGACTGCATGACCTCATAAGTCGTGTGAGGAGTGTGACGCGGCGCGAGTGATCAATTCTGGTCGAAGCGCTCTAAAGCCCAAGTAACTAACTAAGGAGTGTGACGCGACCTGATTTGACCTCATGAGGTTTTCTGAATTGTCTGACCTGACCTGATCAGGCCTAAGATCAGGAGCTGTCCTGGCCTTGTGATGAGTGCCCGACCTGACCTCATGCGCCGGCCCGGTCATGTGAACATTTTTTATCTGACCTAATTTGACCTCATGAGTACCCCAGTTATGTGAAAAGTGCCTTGTTTGACCTGAGCGGACGTTATCTCAGGCACTATCCTGGCATTGTGAAGAGTGTCTGACCTGGCCTGACCTCAGGAGTGGCCCATTCGTGTGAGGAGTGTCTGACCTGACCTGGCCTGACCTCAGGAGCCACCCCGTCCGTGTGAGGAGTGTCTGATCTGACCTCCGTAACCGCCCCGGTTGTGTGGGGAGTGTCTGACCTGCCGTTGCCTGACCTCAGGAGCCGCCCAGGTCGTGCGAGGAGTGTGGCCGTGCCTTCATTAGACAAGACTGCCTACTGCGCCATATGCGGAAGAAACACCGCGAGATGCTCGACCAAATCATGGCTGAAGCAGAGAAGAAGAAGATCCAGCAGCAACTGATGACGTTCAATGCTCAATGTGAGTGCTGAACCATTATCCGAACCGTCACCGAATGATCTTTGAACCGTCAACAACCCCTAGCCAAGTTTTCACCAAATCCTTCACCAAGTCGCCGCGAAGCTATGACTAAAATCTTGTATATCCCCTACGTCTCTCTTTCCAAGCAATTCCCGAAGACCTTCACCAAATATGCACTAACCCTTTATCACATTTCATTAGTTTTCCAGTGCTTCGCTGGAAAGGTTGTTATTACTATGATTTTATAGGTTCGATGTTAATTCTTGCATTCACTGATTTGACGTAATTCCAGTGCAATTGCTTTACAAAAACGACGCTATTACACGACACGAAACGCGCCAGCCAATTCAGAACCGATCGTGGCCAATCAGCGTCTGTCCTCGGCCTACGTCACAGACCGGCCGACCGTGTGCCCCCGCCTCGCCCGCGCCAACCAGCGGGAGACGGACCTGGACGCGATGGTGCCCCGTTTTGAGACGCCGTCACTGTGTTGCCAGCACGACACGACGTCATCCACCCGACTCTCCCGGCCGAGGAGCTGCACATGGGCGGCAAGGGCACGCTGTCCGAACTGGCTCTGGGCGAGTCGCTGCGCGAGCTGCTGTCGCTGCTGGTGGACGACGCCACCCTGCAGGCGTTCGGCCACCCGCAGCAGCCGGTGGAGCAGGTGCTCGAGTCGGTGATCCGGCGTTGCGGCCACACGCCCATCGACGACCTGCGCCTCAGCTACAGCGACCGGCTCAGGTCAGTACGGCTGTTGTGCCGAGCGCGTCCATGACCTGCGCCTCAGCTACAGCGACCGGCTCAGGTCAGTACGGTTGTTGTGCCGGGCGCGTCCATGACCTGCGTCTCAGGTACAGCGACCGGCTCAGGTCAGTACGGTTGTTGTGCCGGGCGCGTCCATGACCTGCGCCTCAGCTACAGCGACCGGCTCAGGTCAGTACGGTTGTACTGGGCGCGTCGATGACCTTCATCTCGGCTACAGTGACGGGCTCAGGTCAGTACAGTTGTGCCGGGCGCGTGGTTCGACTGGGCCCACATGACCTTCACCTCAACTACAGTGACCGACTCAGGTCAGTACGGTTGTACTGGGCGCGTCGATGACCTTCGCCTCAGCTACAGTGACCGGCTCAGGTCAGTGCGGTTGTACTGGGCGCGTCGATGACCTTCACCTCAGCTACAGTGACCGGCTCAGGTCAGTACGGTTGTACTGGGTGCGTCGATGACCTTCGCCTCAGCTACAGTGGCCGGCTCAGGTCAGTACGGTTGTACTGGGCGCGTCGATGACCTTCGCCTCAGCTACAGTGATCGGCTCAGGTCAGTGCGGTTCTCGTGCCGGGCGCGCGTGAATGTCGACACGCCACGACAACCACCTGGCCCGACCGTCAGTCTTGTCGGCACCCACCATTTGGTTGCGCCAGCGAGTTACGGGGGATAAGTGGTTATTTAACCCCTCTGTCAAAACCATGGGTGGTGAAGACTATCTTTTGACCCCCTATTTCTGTGTTCGCCTATTGGCAGGGTACGGCCCAATGGACCCATTTCAAGGCGGACTGTTCTCGCAAAAATATGCTTATTTTGTCAACGACCATGCCATCAAATGCATCAATGTCCTTCGGTAACAAGGAAAGTTGCATTAGCAAATAAATAAACACTGGTTGCGGCGTAGCAGCAGGGAGAGAATATGTTTTCCTTAGCAGAGGCGAAGTGCCATCCGCTAGAAGAGAGGAGAGAATAGGTGACGGCCCTCCCTTGCTTTTCTGACACTTGGAGTCGTGAAACAAGGGCTCCGCCACGGAGCAAGGGATAGGCAGACGGGACGCGGTCCAGAGCATTTTCGGCACCTAGCAGTACGTCAGTGGACGTGCGGAAAAATATATTGAAACCCTGTTGTCTCTTCCCAAACTCTTTGTTATGGACGGAACGTCCGCATAGACAGGGCAAAGTTGTAGGTTCGGCTATTTAGCCCCACAATACCCACGTTGAGTTTTGAACGGGTCTGTTCAATATCCATGTTCAATATTCAATATCCATGCACTTCAACCCGTCTCTTTACAAAGAGACGGGCGGCAATGTATCATTGTCTTGCGACAAGTCGCAAAGCAATGCTAAATTGCCGCCCCGGTAGCTCAGTTAGTTAGAGCGCTGACCTGCATTGGTCTCTCCTGTCTTGGCCAGACAGGGTTCGAGTCACTTCACGCGCTCATTTAACTCCCGGCTGGGAGGGTCAGTTGGCAGCTGGTCCGATCAAGACGGGGACGAGCCACGAGGCGGTGTCGGTGCATTGACGGCACGTTAAGCTCTCGGTCAAAATTCTGCCGTTGAACTGGATCTAACGGATCGGGTGGTGGGACCAGGGTTCACCAAGCAAGCTCGGCCAAGGAATAGGACCCTGATCTATAAAGCCACCTCAACAAGAATTCTGACTAAATTGCTTTTTTTTAAATGCAGTGAAACTCAGCAACATCGGAACACTAGCGACATCTACATCAGAATGAGGAAAACTAACACCAACACCAACACTTCGTTGCAGTGTTGAAAGATCATGAATAACGGTACTAGGTTAGTTTTAGTACCATTATATTCACAATGAATTCAGGTTTTCACGTTACATTTCCCTTGCCTCTTTATCAATAGCCTTGGTGCTATGCGATGCAACATGCAAAAAATACTATAACTAATGAATTTTCAGATGCCGGAGCGCCCTCAGGATTGAGCAAATCTACCACTGCGAGGTCGGATATGTGATCAGCGCGTAAACGTCATCAAATCACACGGTGCGAGCAGAACGTTTACAGAACTTGACAGGGCGGACGCCCTGCTGTGACAGACGTCTGTGGCCGATCACGCTTACACTGACGCCACTGTTGGCAGGGCCAACGCCAAGCTGCTGTTCACGGTGGTGATCGACGACAACGCCGTCAAAACACTGCTCAACAGTCAGACGGTAGACGAGGTGATACTGCACGTCCTGCGGCTGGCAAAGTCGTAGGCCCTCTCGCTGCGCCGCCGTTCAGGCCTGGCGGCCAGCAGGACAGGCGGCTGAGTATCGCAGCCGCGCACATGGACCAGTGAATTGGCGGTGAATCAGTGAAGTGCCCGGGCTCAAAGGCGTCTTCGGAGGATACAAAGAGGCCTCGCAAGGCACAAGGACGTCTGCCGGGGCACCGGACACAACCCGCGACCACAGGCTTCCCGGGCCGGGGGACGGCCGAGGCAGTGCTGGAACAGGACCGGGTGGCCGTCAGCCGCCCTGTCGGCAGTCTGATGACGGCGCACCCCCCCCCGCAGGCATCCCCAGAGGCACGACATGCATGTGTCCTATGCTGTACAAATAGGCTGGCGGGCACCGGTGGCGCTCCGGCGGTGACACCGTTTCTGTGTATCTTTTCGTTAAGGCTAACAGAGGAACCAACTACTTAATTCGTAAAGCCGTGGCAGTTGGACGTGTCGAGTGCCTGATTGGTTGCCTGAAAATGGAGGTCATTGCGAGTGTAGCCTATGTTTTGGACAGCTGGCGGTCGCAGATGCGTGTGGGCGCACGTGTGCGGTGTGCAGCGATGCGGCCTTTTCTGGCATCCCTACAGTTGGATTATATGACCATCTAATGTGACTGACGCGAAGGCGACGACTAAGTTCGTGGTAGTCTGTTCACGAATAGGAAATATCGACCGACTGTTGAATATATTTCACATTGCTGCACGAGCGTGTTATGTTTGTGAGGACCTGGGCACTCTACTAGCTGATGCATCTGTTTGCTAACCGTGATGCACAGTGTTCAGGTGACGTCGGCTACTTCGCACTTCGGCGTAACTGTGGAGATTGGGTGGACAATAACGTCATTCAGACGCCACCTGTGATGTTTGGGCGTATGCGAGTAAGCGCGACATGAAAATCTCAAGCATTGTTCTGGACGCAGGTGTAAGTACGCTGGTTGAATTGGAGAAGCTAATGCCGCTTTATTCCATCGGTTTAACGGGAGCTTATGGTTCATCATCCAAATATCAGACTCCTAAGTTCCGCACCAGATCTTTCCAGTCCTGCCTGCACTCTTGAACACTGGTGACGTCACCAAGTATTATCGGTTAACTTGTTTTATTTATGTGACAACATGTTGCTTCTTTCACCTGTATGTGCTTTGCTGTTTGACCTACATATGTTCATGCATACACTGATAATTTACAGAAGTTGCTTTTAGTAGTAGCAAAAATAATGCAAACTTTTCGGGATGAGACCGGTTGCCTTGCCAGTGATGCAACGAGCACTTTTCTAGGGGAGCCGACCCCAACAATGTGATGAAGGGGATAAAGCTTCCGGCGCGCCTCGCGCGCCGAAAGCTTTACCTATGGTTAACTGCGGACTGCTTTAGGCATGCAAATGTACTACAAGCATGAGGAAAAAAGTCATCTGAAGACTTATTCATCACGATTTTCTGACTACCAGTCACTGTCTGCTGCAGGGACGAGTGGTCTAGGGGTAAGATGCTCGTCTCGCAATCGAAAGATTGTGGGTTCGAATCTCACCTGTCGCTACTCTTCGCCCGCGACCAATCGGCGTGAGAGATTGGCGACGCTATATGACTCAACGGTCGACGTGTCGTAAAACCAATAACCAACCCAAAAAAATGTCTGCTGCCTAGTAGGATTTTATGACGCAATACCATTGTACGCGATTTTTGATCGGGTGCCTTTACCTTCGATACATGACCTTGGGCCGTACCCCCCAGTCCTGAGAGCAACACGAACACCTGTATGCTAAACGAATACGTACTGGAAAGTGGCATAGTTGTGAGTGAATGTCATGAGGTCCTGCGGCTTTATTCGGCTGTGTTTTCTACAACTGGTTTTAAAGTCATGCGGTGTTAAAACTTAAAAAGGGCCACAGAGCAGAGTGGGAAACTTACTTTCTGGGATGGGAGTCTGGGTGCATACCGATTTCTTCCGGAGTACATTTTCATAGACATTATTTTTTATGCATGGAATTTGTTTACCAGTAACCGACCGGAAAAAACCTAAATCAGTACCTATATAATATGCATAAGTAATATCATTCTCATTTTTGGTCAAATCAAATGTCAAAACATAGGAACAAAGAAGTGAACAATGGATGGCACCGCCCAGCAGTGACTCGTAATAATCAGCACTGTTTCGTTTCTCATAACTCACAGGAGCAATGCACTTTCCTTTCACTTTTGGTCTCAGTACAAGGCTAGCCATATGAAAAACAAACAAAAATACTTCACACTTCACCCTCAGCTCAGAGTGCATACCCACTTACGCAGCCAATTTCCCAAGTGATATGAACGCAACCCTGCTACCGCACATGCCACAGTTGGATGTGATCAAAGCAAAGGATCAGTCAAGGTCTTGTGTTTACAGCATGACACTGTTAACATGTGTTCAAAGTTGTTAATGGTTGTGATGTCATATAAAAACTACCTTGCATTGATTGGTTGACAGACAGATTTTGAAACAGAAAACGCTAACTCAGCCAATTCCGATCGGTGGCCTCCGGGACTCCGGAGAAAGTCTCTTAAAACTGTCAAACTTTCCCACTATATGGGTGGCAGGAACACAGATTTTCCAAGATGCTGTTCCAAAGCCAGAGAACAGTACTCAGTGCGCATGTGCATCATCTTGCAAGTTGCTGTTGGTGCATTGTTGTCAGCAATTCTGGTGGTTGAGATTGATGGAGTGTGTGATGTGGTCCGGCTGCTGACTGCTACAAAAAGTAGTTAGTTTGAGTGGTGACCATAAGTGGAATAACCAGCATTTTTTGGGTGTCGTTCTGTGTTTTGTTTTTATTGATATCTTTGTTCCCACATTTGTGTCAGAGTACATGTGAAGCCCATCCTATCCAGTATGAACCCAGAGTGCAAAAATGTTTTCAGAGATCAAATCTCTTAAGAAGTGCCTTAATTCCCACCCTGCCACAGAGGTCCATAACCGTGTTAAACCTATAAAAGGAAGACACTTCCTACCTCGGTAGGTGAAGGCCACCTACTGTAAAGTGAGGAAAAGGACCGAAGCATCTCCTAATCCAGGCTAGGTAGGTACCTGCCTACTTACCTAGATAGAGTCATGAGTTATAAAGACACTACTTATTGACCCCATTGATTTCCAATGGCCATTCTCATCAACATCACATACTGAAAGGAAGGCTAGGCTATACCTGCAACTGTCAGGAACAGTGTTGGAATAGTCGGCTTTTCCAGGCAGGTTTGGAAAAATATGCTGTTCCTGGATTTTTAATATCTGGAACATTATCCTCTCCAGAAAAGTATCCTTTAATTTTTCTCATTTGGAGGTTGAACAGATGTTTGACAATGAACTGCTGATAAAATGCTCAAGGTTCACTGGAAAGTGCAAGCTGAAGTTCTGATGTTGCAGTTTAGAAGAAAAATATCCTCTATATTCAATTATCCACAAATTTTCCTCTCCACAGACAGGATTACAAAGTATAAGTCAAACCCCGGTTTCTGTTTTTTTTTTGCATTCAGAGCAGTATCCTGCCCAGAACATTATCCTAAATTAGATTTGCATTTGCAATTATATTGGTAAATTTGCAGTTTAAGGCAATTCATGATTTCTTGGACTTTCTTTTCCCAATGTAATGCAATGTTGATGTTTATGAATGTGCTTAAAATTATGTGACCACTCTCATTTCCTCTGTAAATGCATACTTTTCAGTTGGGAGGCAAAGTAACACCAAAAAATGAACTTGGAGTTGGGCAATATAGCATAGAAAGTAACATTCAAAATAAAGAAAAAAAATCACATAACCTATCCTAGCCAGTAAATTTTTCATAAAAGGTGTTTGGGAATTCGTGCTATTTTTTGGGAATACTATGTTTATGAATGTTATTCAGAAGATGCAACCACTTTGTTTTTGGTGCTTGTGCTTACTTTTCAATTTGAAAGATGTCATAGTCATGTTGGTATGGTGTGATGATGTCACAGGTATGGCACAGAGGCTTTGATTGGCTAACGCTGCAAGCTGTTCACGTACCTTAATGAGATGGTCCTGGCTGTGGGTTGCTGACCCTTGGAACACGTCCATAGTTCCAGGCAGGTTCCATCAAGCAATGTTCCTTTGTAGTTGCTTGTCACAAACTCACACCTCTTCTCCTTTCTCTTGGTAACACAAAATGTCTCGGAACACTCCACCAATGTCTATCCTGCTGCAATTGGCAGGCCTTGGCACACTTAGGGCAGATCACTCTGACTGGAAGAACTCTGTGGCATCTGAAAAGTATAAACCTGCTTAGTTGTTCCAATAAGAAAGTTGAATGGTATTGTATGGGACTGGGTCACAACTCACACACACTGAAACCATTTTTGCACTGATGAACAGACCTGGAAGTGATACTGGCAACAGCCGGTTTCTGCTGCATCCCACCTTTTCTGCAAGACCTCCAAGGAGTACTATGAAAATTAATAATTAAATTGGAAAACCTAACCAAACCTAACATAATAAAATCTACTCTAATCTAAACTAATATAAACTGATATATTATAATTTAAAAACACAAGCATAATGTATAATGTGACATCATCCATATGCCATGTCTCAACCAGCACTGTCTGTCCAGTTTCCATCAGTATTCTTGTGGAATAATACTTGTGTGTAATCTATGTGTCTATGTGTAATCTATGTGAAGAAGTGATGAATCAACTGCATGGAGTGTTGCATGTCCCTTTAATCATGTTTGAGAAGTGCCAGGTGAGGGATGGATAAATTATGGCACAAATAACAGCAATGTGGCATGGATGGCACATAGAAATGATCCCTATGATTAACCAAGAAGTAAGCATGAGCACAGACGAGTGGTTGCATCTTCGGAATCACGTTAACTAACATGGTATTCTGAAAGAAAAGTCCAAAAACACCTTGTACAACAAGAATACAGCCTAGCCTTCCATGCAAGAAAACAATTTTTTAATGGAAAATTTCCAAACAAACTATTTTTCTTTAAAAAATCAACTTAGAAAACCTGATATATATATATATATATATATATATATATATATATATATATATATATATATATATATACATGTGTATGTGTGTGTATATACGTATGTATCATACATCATATATATCAAAGTTGTCTGAAAAGCTAGGTTTGGCATGCATAACTGAGGCATGAGTTGATGAAAGCTTTTTGGGAGATAACTTGTGGGAATTTGAATTGATGGGATATAGCATCTATGATTACCAAAAAAGTAAGGGGATTGTAGGTATATAAATTACCTTGTATGTGAGCCAGGCTATGAAATGTCATGCAGTAGAGGATTGTGTGTGTACTGAGGGAGTAGAATCTTTATGGTTGGTTATCCTGAGAAATGGAACAAGGTTAAGGATTGGGGCACACTAAATGCTACCAGATCAGAATGAAAGCACTGACAGGTCAAGAGGAGATCAGTACGAGAGTGTATGGTAGGTCTCTATTGTTAGAGGACTTCAATATATCAGGGTTGAAAGGCAAAGCTAAAAGTCTAACGAAACCAGGAATGGGTTTCATGGTCTGTTTTGAGGGCAATTCCTGGTTTCAAATGATAGATGAACCTACCAGGGGATACAAAATGTTAGATGTACCACTCAGAAATGAAGAAATTCTGACGCAGGATGTAAGAATAGGAGATAGTGTTCATAACGTCACATATTTTTCGTTATATGTTGGAGCTTGGAAATGTAGGAAACAATAAAACACTGATTCCAAATCTTCCTCAATATAATTACAATACCTTCATGATCTTCATGGGTGAAATTCAGTTGGAAGAGTTATTGCCAATTTCAGATGCATATCAAATGTAAGAATTCATAAAAGATGAACTGTTTCAAGGTCAGTATAGGTTCATTCCCAGTCGACAGATCAGAATTAACATGGTTAGACACCCTTCATGACTGAACAGATAAGTAAAACATTTGCTGTGGTTAAAGAAGCAGGCATTTAAGATTTAAGAAACTAAAAAACCTTCACTCTGAGGTCAATTGAGAAGCATATAAGATAGTGGGAAATAAAGTTACATCTGACAGTATGCTTGAGCTCTGGTGGAAGGGCAGTGATGTTGACTTCTGTGGTCATCAGGCAACTCATTCAGGCAGTACATTTGAGCTCTGGTGGATGGGCAATGATAGTAACATCTGTAGTCGGCAGGCAATTCCGTCGAGCAGTACATTTGAGCTCTGGTGGACGGGCAGTGATATTAAACTGTGTTCA
This sequence comes from Ashinkailepas kermadecensis, assembly GCA_034440615.1. Taxonomy (NCBI): domain Eukaryota; kingdom Metazoa; phylum Arthropoda; class Thecostraca; family Neolepadidae; genus Ashinkailepas; species Ashinkailepas kermadecensis. Next base: position 26,625 of record JAOTOM010001226.1, read on the forward strand.
TCCAGCAGGCAGCTCTGTCTGACATTACATTTGAGCTCTGGTGAACAGGCAGTGATGGTAACCTCTGTGTTCAGCAGGCAGCTCGGTCGGGCAGTACGTTTGAGCTCTGGTGGACGGGCAGTGATGTTGACCTTTGTGGTCGGCAGGCAGCTCCGTTGGGCAGTACGTTGAGCTCTGTTGGACGGGCAGCCATGTCGGGCAGTGACCTGGACCGGTTCATGATGGCGTGCTCGGACCTCAAGCAGCCGGCCCGCTCCCGCATGTTTCAGCCCCAACCGGGCCTCAAGGACATCAAGGTGAGCTTGCCAACAGCAGCTGACAGGCGCATGGCGTACAGTTGGTCCGCGTTTTGTGGGCATTCCATTTTGTTAAAACTTCGCTGATTGTTTCGTCCAGCAGCTAGTTTTGTATCAGGATTTCAACGACACTTGTAGTGATCAGCAACGATTATTCAAATTCAGTCTTAATGTCAAAATAAAAATGACCCGGTTTGTATTGGATCACGAGATTTAATGTTAATAGGAATCTGGCAGGAACGTCAAATTATTTCTACCTATCAGAACAAAAAAGACGAAGGATGGTGCTACTTCGTTACTTTGTAATGCTGCATGCACTACAATATCGAACTATGAAAACCCTTTTCTAACTTTTATGACATAAGAACTGCTTTCATTAACATAAAAAATGAACTGTTGCGATGTCGCGAAGAACAATGAAGCTACCCTGAAGCATATTGCTTGGCATCGGCATTGCTCGCTTCTCTTCTCATCGCGCGCATTCCTCTGCCTTACTTGGACTAACTTACGATCTCATTGTGCATCAGTTGTTACTCTTCGAGAGTGTTTTGCATATTGACTGAAAATTTCCATATCTGCGGCGCTGGTGGCAGCCAAATATTAATTGTATCAGTTGGGTGTATTAAATTGAGCCGGTGGTATGTGGTTAACAATGTAGCCCGCGGCGAGTTACTTGCAAGCCAGGCAGATTGATAAGAACATTGGAGCAATTCACATTTAATAGGAAACTGACTGCTGCAGGAAAATTTTGTTCCACTGGAATTTTTAGGTTTATTCTGTCGCGTATTTTAACACAAGGCAGTTTTGGCGTTTCTGTCATTTTATAATGTTACAATTTTGGACAATTATATTTGTTGGTGCCTTCATCATTTATCATTTGATCTAGTCACAATTTCGGAATTTTCCTAACTTTTTCGCCAGTACACGTTGATTTGTAGCATACTGTCCTGGCTATTCGGTGGCAAGGCGCTGCTATTTGGATTGCCCAGCAGAACAATGAACGTGGCCTCCAAGCCCTGCGTGCCCAGTGGCAGGTGCGGCCGGCCGACCACTCTGGCAGGACTTGGCGACGTGTCGCGTGTCACCAGGTGCCGGCGCGGCCACCCCAGCGGACGGCCGCCTTTCAGACGAGTCAGCGGGCGCGCGACTGGTCGTCGGCGTTGGCTGACTTGGGCGACGCCTTCAGTGAACCGGCTGCTCCTCCACAGCCGGCGCACGGACAGGTACACGGGCGGTACCCTGGCGGGACGTGGTCAGGAGCACGACTTTACACCGACCTGGGGGTGGACAGGTACACAGGCTGCACCCATGCTATACACGGACAGGTACATGGGCTGGGGCCTGGCTGTATGCAGCCGGGGCACATAAAGGTGCAAAGCTGGGCGGTGTACACTGATCTGGGAGTGGACAAGTACACGGGCTGTACCCTGGTGGGACGCGGAACATGCACGCGACTGTGCACTGACCGGAGATGGATAGGTGCACGTACTGGGGCTCGGCTGTGCACGGATCAGAACCCAGTTGATACATGGTCCTGGGCGTAATTGGGAGTGGGAGAACCTGACACCCTAGCACTGGGGACGAATGGTCTAGGGGCAAGATGCTCGTCTCACAATCGAAAGATTGTGGTTCGAGTCTCACCTGTCGCTACTCTTCGCCCGCGACCAATCGGCGTGAGAGATTGGCGACGCTATATGACTCAACGGTCGACGTGTCGTAAAAACCAGTAACCAACCGACACCCTAGCACTGTCCCACTGCGTCTCTGACGTCGCAGTGCCGAACTCTGGTCCCTTAGGTTTGCTACCCTGAATCCGACATACCGCTACTCTCACGCGGGGACTGAATCCGACGTACCGCTACTCTGATTCCTGGACTTTGATTCCTGTACTGCTGCCCTGAATGGCAACGTGACCATTCTGCCCTAACTCTGACACAGTGAGACTGTTGTCACAAACTTGGCACTGCGGCTGCCGTTACAAACTTGACACTGCGACTGCTGTCACAAACATGACACTGCGACTGCTGTCACAAACTTGGCACTGCGGCTGCTGTCACAAAATTGTAACTGCGACTGCTGTCACAAACATGACACTGCGACTGCTGTCACAAACTTGGCACTGCGGCTGCTGTTACAAAATTGGCACTGCGGTTGCTGTCACAAACATGACACTGCGACTGCTATTCGAATTGTGACACCGTGCTCCTCATGCCACTTTGATTTACACCGTAATTACGCCCTGACTGACTTCTGCCGTGACTAATGCGCAGACTGTCCTGCTCCAACTTTGGTACCCTGACCCGGACATCAACTGACACGTGATGTCAGTTGATCTGGCACCGTGAATCGAGCACCACAACTGTGCCGTGACTGTCTTTGAATTTACGACTGCACAGCAGCTGGTTTGCTTCCACTCCGACCGGTAACAGCGACACCGACACTGCTTCGTTCATCGCAGCTGAACCGTAACGGCCGTCCTGACTACGATGCATCGACTCAGACACCGTGGTTGATACGGTGACTCTGATGTAGTTCTGATACCTTTATCTGTTGCTGCTCGTTGCAGACTTCTGCCTTCGACGACGACGACTTTGACGACTTCCAGAGCTGTCCGCCGCCGTCGTCGAACGCCCCAGCTGCCGGTCCGAGCCCGGCCATGTCCGGTGCACAGGGCAGCGTCCTCGGCCCGTCGCTGTACCCTCTCGCCGCCCGTGCGCGCCTGGCCGGCGTCCGCGCCGCCGACCCTGCCACCAACAGCGCGGCCTGCCTGCTCAACGGGGCGGCCGTGGCCGCCAGTGACGCCGGCAGCTCGCGGCCAGCCGTGCCGTCCGGTCACGCGGCGCTGCCGAACGGCGCGTGCGGACCGCCGGCGGTCGGCCACACGCCCGTCCAGCCGGGCCTGCCGACGGCCAGGCCGACCCACTTCCGGCAGGGTCTGGTGCAGCGGGCGGAGCCGGCGCCCGTCGAGTGGCAATGGTCGCGACCACCGCCGGCCCGGCTGCCCACGGTGGACCACTCGCCGCCGGTCCGGCTGCCCACGGTGGACCACTCGCCGCCTGTCCGGCTGCCCACGGTGGACCACTCGCCGCCGTCCCGGCTGCCTACGGTGGACCACCTGCTGTCGGCGGATGACCCCTACGCGGCACTGCGGGGTGTCTCAGGCTCCAAAACGCCAACCCCAAGCCAACATCACTTGTCCGACCCGCTCGTCTCAGGCTCGGGGTGGACTTACCTATCTCCATTCCACTCCACCACCTCAGGTTCGGGCGTTCTACTCGAGTCCCAGCACACTACTCCTGGACTGGGTGAACTATCTGGGTCCCAGTCAATTTCTACAGGGCTGGGTGATCCATCTGAGTCCTGCTCCACTGCTCCAGGGTGGACTAACCAGTCGGCATCCCGCTCTTCCGCTCCAGTTCTGTGTGACCTACCTGAGTCCAATTTGCCAGCCCCAGGATTAACTGACCTATTTAGTGCCCAATGTTCGGTTCTCGGCGTGTGTGACCAGTCCGAGTCCCAATCAAACACTGGAGGGCTGTGTGACCAGTCCTGGTCACAGCCCACCACTTCAGGGCTGTGTGACACGTCCTGGTCTCAGCCCACCACCCGAGGAATGTGTGACCAGTCCGAGTCCCAGTCCACGACTCCAGGGCGGTGTGGCCAGTCCTGGTCCCAGCCCACCATCCGAGGGCCGTACGGCGTGTCCGAGACCCAGTCGTCGGCTCGGCAAATGAGCGCGTCGCCTGTGCGGGCCTTTGTGCCGGTGTTGCGCGTCGCGCCGGACGCGGCGTGGGGCGCGGGCGCGGCGCCGCAGCAGACCGGCGTCGCAGGCGACGGCTCGACGGCGGCCGACGACGACGAGTTCGGCGAGATGGTGTCGCCGGCGCTGGCGGCGGCGAGCCGGCCCGGCTCGCTGCTCAGCCTGGACCTGCAGGTGGCGGCTGAGGCGGGCGAGGTGTCGCCGCTCGAGATGGACCGTCGCGAGCCCGTGGCCGCCGACAAATACGACAACTTCCGACGCGAGATGGTGAGCGACGGGCTGGGACAGGGCAGCGCTGGTTAAGTTATGGCAGGGCAGTGCCATTCGGGATATTTTTGGGCTGAGCGCCCGATGCAATTGTAGACACTGCTTTAAATCACGTAAACATGCAATTGTACATATAAATTTGCATTCATTTGTACCATGAAGTCTGTGTCGTGGTAACTCAATCAGTGGGGCATTGACCTCTTGATTGTAAGGTCGTGGTTTCCAATCCCGTAACCCGCGGCATTACCAAGCTCACTCGCGACCAGTCGGCATGAGAGGTTGTGGGCGCTATATGACCCATTAGTCTAATGCGTCGTAAAAAAGCCCATGGCTCGCGCCATCATGTTTTGTCTTGCCATATGGAGTAGTGAAGTATGTGAGCGATTTGTTTCCCTTAGGATGCAAATATGATTCCAGGTATGCGACGTTGTCAGTCAACATTTTCGAATGTGAACGCTTTAGGTGAGACCGGCCTTTCAGGTCAGGGCAGATCTGCGGTTTCCAGACTGCCACATCCTCCCGTTAATGGCATCGCCACTGCAATGTTTCCTGCTCCCGGCATTAGTGTACGCTCCGTACAAGGGTTCGATCCCCGGTCGTTGGTGAGCGCCGTCCGTCCTGCCAGAAGGCCGGCGTAGCGTACTGTGGCGGGAGTTTGTGCCGCCACGGGCCGGTCGCCGTGTCGTCGGTGTTGCGACGGGCGCGGCTGCCGACCAGATGGCACGTCCGACTGTGGCGGGAGTGTGTGTGGTGTCCCGGGTCAGCCGTTGGAGTCACGTGTGCCGCTGCAGGTCCGACTGTGGCGAGAGTGTGTGCGTACGTCAGCCGTTGGAGTCACGTGTGCCGCTGCCGGCCAGATGGCGCGTCCGACTGTGGCGAGAGTGTGTGTGGTGTCACGCGTCAGCCGTTGGAGTCACGTGTGCCGCTGCCGGCCAGATGGCGCGTCCGACTGTGGCGAGAGTGTGTGTGGTGTCACGGGTCAGCCGTTGGAGTCACGTGGGCCGCTGTTGGCCAGATGGCACGTCCGACTGTGGCAGGAGTGTGTGTGGTGTCACGCGTCAGCCGTTGGAGTCACGTGTGCCGCTGCCGGCCAGATGGCACGTCCGACTGTGGCGGGAGTGTGGGGTGTCCCGGGCCAGCCGTTGTAGTCACGTGCCGCTGCCGGCCAGATGGACGTCGACTGTGGGGGAGGGGGTGGTGTCCCGGGCCAGCCGTTGTAGTCACGTGTGCCGTGCCGACCAGATGGCACGTCCGACTGTGGCGGGAGTCGACGCTGCCGTGGCCGAGATGGCCGCCGGCGCGGGTGTGTGTGGTGTCCCGGGCCAGCCGTTGGTAGTCACGGTGCCGCTGCCGACCAGATGGCACGTCCGAGGCGTGCACCAGCTGATCGGAGGGCGTGTGTGGTGTCTCGCGTCAGCCGTTGGAGTCACGTGTGCCGCTGCAGGTCCGACTGTGGCGGGGTGTGGTGTCACGCGTCAGCGTTGAGTCACGTGTGCCGCCGGCCAGATGGCGCGTCCGACTGTGGCGGGAGTGTGTGTGGTGTCCCGGGTCAGCCGTTGGAGTCACGTGTGCCGCTGCCGGCCAGATGGCGCTCAAGTGTGTGGTGTCACGCGTCAGCCGTTGGAGTCACGTGGGCCGTGTTGGCCAGATGGCGCCCTGCGACGACGCTGAGTGGGTGGGTCAGCCACCAGGGGACACTCGGAGGCCAATACATAGACAGTGAGTGCGACACGCTGAGGTCAGCCACCGAACACGTGGCCGCCAGCTGACACACCCGCCAGCAGGACACGTGACCGCCAGCTGACACACCCGCCAACAGAACACGTGGCCGCCAGCTGACACACCCGCCAGCAGGACACGTGACCGCCAGCTGACACACCCGCCAACAGAACACGTGGCCGCCAGCTGACACACCTGCCAGCAGGACACGTGACCACCAGCTGACACACCCGCCAACAGGACACGTGGCCGCCAGCTGACACACCTGCCAACAAGCCTGTGGATGCTACAGTTCTGAATGGCGTACCCGTGCTTATTCCCTGGTTGAACACGTTATTGCTGGTCCAAGTGTTTGATATAGGGTTTTCTTTGTTCTCATCAGATGGTATTTGGTACCGGCAGCACTCCGTTATGGATTGATTCCATCGAACTAATCTCATATTTTGTATTCGTTTTGAGCTTGTTATCATTGGCATAAGCGAATACGTACACACGTGAAGTCATTTCACACTACAAGCCTTGTTGCTGGTTTTTGTACGAAAATGCAGAAACCAAAACAAAACAACCGAACTATGTGCCAGAAGAGCCGAAAATATGGGTACTCAAACTCACCTTGCCATCGCGGCAGTCCACCTATTTTCGACAAGTCGCTGGATGCGGAATTAAACGCGAAATTTTTTTGTTTCTTCAAAACTTTTCTTTGCAAAAAAAATTAACAAAAAAGGTTGCTTATTGAGATCATGGATTCCGCCGAGGTGCAGACTGTGTGGATGTAACTTTCGTGCCCAGATTGAAACTGGCATCAACTGAGATGGCAATTGGCATGCTCACGCCAGGGCTTCAGAGGCCTGTCAGGCAAATATACTTTGGTTCTAAGTTTGTAGCATTCAGTGCCGTGTTCTATGAAGTGTATGTTGCTGATCACATGGTGTCAAAACTATAACGAAGCTTGTCTAATTGTCCTGAGTAAGTTAAGTTTTATTTATTTGCGTCAGTTCGTGCTGTATTATTCTTTTAAACTGGTCCAAACCACGGTCAACCAACAAGGTAGAATATAATTTTGATGTGCTGTGATGAACTTTTCATGTCAAATTTATCGAAGATCTGGCGACAGTATGCCGTGCATGGTGCGTGTGTGACGCGTTCGCCTCTGCCGCGGCAGACCTGGGCCGGGTGTACCGCGTGGTGACCCGGATACAGAGCGCGTGCGAACGTCACGGCTGTCGACACCAGCTCGAGTTGGTGCTCTCGGAGACGTGCAAGGCATGGGCCAACCTGACCGCGTTCATCGTCAACTCTCCCACTCAGGTGAGGCGGCTGATTCCGAGGCGAGGCGGGTGAGTTCAGTTGAAGTGAGGGAGGCGTCCGTCCAGTGTGACTGTCACTCCGAGCGTGGTGCTGTCGTCGGTGGTGATTCGCCATCGGTGCTACCACTGTCAGTGGTGATTCGCCATCGGTGCTACCACCGTCAGTGGTGATTCACCATCGGTGCTACCACCGTCAGTGGTGATTCACCATCGGTGCTACCACCATCAGTGGTGATTCGCTTGGATGGTATAACTGTTCAAAGTCCTACCATCCAGGTCGCACGACTGTATGTCCTTGCAGAGTACCGGGCGGCGCACTCAGGATTAAGGCCAGGCGAGCACATCGTGGATCAACATGCAGACATGAGCCAAGTGACGTAGCCGGCCAACTGACTGCTTCACCTTATTTCAGATATACTTAGTTTCATAAGGCGCGACTAAATGTGACGATTTCATTGCGTTTGTGGTCTATTTGCCCATGACACTCGTCCATTTTGTTTGTTGCTGATTAGGGGGGGGGGGGGTCTGGGGAAAATTTTCCCCTCCCAAAAAAAGATTTTGGGGGTTACTCTCCCCTCCCCCTCCCCTCCCCCCCCCCCCCCACACCGTGAGAGAGAGAAAAGACAAAAATAAAAATCATTTGTTGCTGATTAACGTGATTGTATTCATTGAGGTATTTTGGTCCAGGCCATTTAAGGAAGTAAGTTATCCCATCCCGTCTGCGCATCGTTCGGCACGGACATGTCACTTTATGCCGACATTGTCTTTCACCCTGGGCATAAAATAACCTCATACTCGCCATAAAACCAACTCTTCCATGGATACACTAATGCCAGAAAGGTTAGGATTGTAGGATGGTATAATTCAATTTGGGTGGCATTAATTTGGTAAATTAATTTCATTACATTAAATTAATTTCATTACTTAATTAACTGTTGTGTGAAGTGTGACGGGACTGTTGTGTGGAGTGTGACAGGACTGTTGTGTGTAGTGTGACGGGACTGTTGTGTGTAGTGTGACGGGACTGTTGTGTGGAGTGTGACGGGACTGTTGTGTGGAGTGTGACGGGACTGTTGTGTGTGGAGTGTGACGGGACTTGTGTGGATGTGTGAGTGTGCGGGACTGTTGTGTGGAGTGTGACGGGACTGTTGTGTGGAGTGTGACGGGACTGTTGTGTGGAGTGTGACGGGACTGTTGTGTGGAGTGTGACGGGACTGTTGTGTGGAGTGTGACGGGACTGTTGTGTGGAGTGTGACGGACTGTTGTGTGGAGTGTGACGGGACTGTTGTGTGGAGTGTGACGGGACTGTTGTGTGGAGTGTGACGGGACTGTTCTGTGTGAGGGATTGTGACGGGACTTTGTTATGTGGAGTGTGATGGGACTGTTGTGTGGAGTGTGACTGGACTGTTGTGTGAAGTGTGACGGGACTGTTGTGTGGAGTGTGACGGGACTGTTGTGTGGAGTGTGACGGGACTGTTGTGTGTAGTGTGACGGGACTGTTGTGTGGAGTGTGACGGGACTGTTGTGTGGAATGTGACTGGACTATTGTGTGGAGTGTGACGGGACTGTTGTGTGGAGTGTGACGGGACTGTTGTGTGGAGTGTGACGGGACTATTGTGTGGAGTGTGACGGGACTGTTGTGTGGAGTGTGGCGGGACTGTTGTGTGGATGTTGTGTGGAGTGTGACGGGACTGTTGTGTGGAGTGTGACGGGACTGTTGTGTGTGATGATGTGGGGACTGTTGTGTGGAGTGTGACGGGACTGTTGTGTGGAGTGTGACGGGACTATTGTGTGGAGTGTGACGGGACTGTTGTGTGTGACGGGAGTGTGACGGGACTGTTGTGTGGAGTGTGACGGGACTATTGTGTGGAATGTGACTGGACTATTGTGTGGAGTGTGACGGGACTGTTGTGTGTAGTGTGACGGGACTGTTGTGTGGAGTGTGACGGGACTGTTGTGTGGAGTGTGACGGGACTGTTGTGTGGAGTGTGACGGGACTGTTGTGTGGAGTGTGACGGGACTGTTGTGTGTAGTGTGACGGGACTGTTGTGTGGAGTGTGACGGGACTGTTGTGTGGAGTGTGACCCGACTGCTCTGTGTGGGTGCCGACAGACAGCCGGCCGGCTGAACTGCTGGTCGGCCGCCTCGCTGGATGCCGACGGGCCCGACTGCGGCGTGTGTCTGCTGGCCACGGCTGGCCACTCTGATGAGGAGCCCACGCTGAGCTGCGCCGGCCGCCACTACCACGCCGGCTGTGCCAACCTGTGGACGAACCGCGTCAGCAGAGAGCTGCCCGCGCTGCAACCATAGCTGGCTACGGCACGGCCAGTGCGGCCGCTATATCCTGACGTCGCCGCGGCTGTATGGAAATTATTATCTGGCGATTGATCGGCAGCTCGAAATGTGGTGCTGTGGGGGACTGCTAGTCTACGTTGAGCTGGGACGGCTGCCGTGTCGGTATGCCTGTCCGTGTGAGTTACGGGGGTGCTGATTTGTGAGCGGGAGTGGGAGGTGTCTCCGTTGACGTAGCTATCGACAATTGTTGGCCCCAGTCATCGTTTCCCGTCGTACCTCCATGTATCCTGCTGCAGGGACTTTTTAGCAATCCAGCCTGCCTTTTGCCGCCAATTCTTACTTGCTGTAAAGTTGGCGACGAAAGCCGACCTTTATACAAGACACGCCACTGGTGCTTCATTGAGAGCTTACTTCGTTGTGGGAGCTAAATGATAAAGTTTGATGGACCGCTGCAAGACACGATTAACTACCCTCTGGCGCCCCGTACCTAGTCCCGGCCGAGTGAGGTAGTGTCCAGACCTTGTGTATGATTTACCCCTGAAAAGGCTGCCATTTTACCGGTGGTGAGCGGATGGGACACTGCAGAGCCCAATATTCCACTGCGTGTGTGACGCTGACTATGTGAGTGCGTCTGCTGAGGTTTGCACTCGTGTCGGAACTGGGACCGGCTCGGCCGTCACCCACCCGTCTGGATGAAGTGATGCGGCGCGCTGGGCACTGGCCGGCGGCCGACCCGGAGGCGCTCTAGTCATGCGACACGAATCGGAACACTCGGCCGGTCTCGGTCCGCGGAACTTCTCGGTCCGCCCTGTCCCCCGAGAATCGTGGCGGCCAACGGACGGCCTCCTGCGGCTCGTGTCGCTCGGAGGAAGATGTCCACTTTACGATGGTCCGCGGTGTCGGATCGACGACGGACCGCGGACGGCGAGCGGCAGGCGCATCGGGTGAGCGGTGGCCGTGCGTTTTTACCTGCGCCGCGGCGAGGTCCCGTCCGCCATCGTAGGCTGTAAGCAAATTGTATCAGGCCGTTTCGAGTGTGGCTGCTGGCGTTCTTTTTGGAGATGTTTGTGCTCTGGCTGTCCCTTGTCCCCAGTGTCTGGTCGAGCATTTGCGATTAGGGTGTGTAGTCTCGACTGACAACTCGGTGAGTCAACGAGTCGGCAGCCCTAGATGTCCTCCGTAAGTGCGCTGTGCGGGCCGTAACCATGCGTGCTTAACTGCTGGTCCCGTCCTGCTCACCACTGAAATACGTGACGTACCCGATGCTGAAGAATAATGATCCGTGATTGGAGTATATAATTGGTAATTTGGTGCCGGGGAATAGCGCTACTGAAGAATAATTATTCGTTATTGGAGAAGTATATAATTGGTAATTTGGTGGTAGGGAAGAGTGAGTTGAAACGAACAAAACGTTCTACCAGCAACAGTCTGCCACATCTCTATGACGCTGGATGTCTGTACCATTAGCGTACCTAGAGGGGGCCAAGGGAGCTACAATCCACCGTCCTGCGAAAATCCCACCGGGACCGAAAAAGAAACAGGCCGGAAATCCCGACAAATTAAGCAAGGCCCATTTGTCTAAAATAAATATGGGCCCGAAAAAGATCGCTTCGAATGACTACAAAAACGACATTGGCACTCGAAATCTCAAAGGGCACAACAAGCGTGCCGGGCGCCAAAAAAAATCTCGCGGGGTCCCGAAATTTCCACCCTGGTCCAAAATATCACGTCGGGCCCCAAAAGTATAAAAATGGGAAAACTTTGAACAGGAAGGGAGATGGTGTTGAAACCCGGTGACAGAAACGACGGCGGTATGTTGGGACCCCTCCTCAAGGAAACTAACCTGTCGCTAATGTTAATGACTGCGTAATTTTATGGCTGCACCACTGGCTGCAGGCACCTGCAGTTGTCGAACTTGTGGGCAAACCACAACCGCCCTGATGGCAACCCGCGATAAAAAATACTGCGTCGCTTTCGTAGAAAGCACTGTACCAAATCGATGAATGGCGTTGCAAAAACCGTTCCTTGAAGATTGGGACTGCATTCAGGAGATCTGCTATGCAAGTGGTTGAAGTGTCAGGCCTATTTCAAGGAGTAGGCATTGTCGGTGACGATAGCGCAACTTGAAACACGGGATACATTTATTAGTTCAAAATTGCGACTGTTCGATCCTTCGCATGATCGCTTTTCGTATATCCTCTGAATTCACTCTAGTTTTTCCCTCACTCGTAGCAGCGAAGTTCATGTGTTTTCCTTGTGCATGGGATATCTTCCTTGGGGAAGGGGCTATGCCCGCCGCAAAATTTCAGTGAAATGTACTGGACCAATCGCTACACCAATATTTCTAGAAATGACGATATCCCACCCGTAAAGGGATCGTCTCCTTAACTGCCACAGCAGGAATACACCCGTGTTGATGTACGGGTGTAGTCACATGTGAACCCACTGACGCACGTGTCGAGCTACACACGGCTAACGGCGCTGGCGACCGGGCCACTCTCTTGTAACGGCGCCAGGGTAAGCAAGTACGTAGGAGGTCTTAGTAAGTCTCTCAGTAAGTAAGAGTCTGCCGATATTCTGTCGTGGAAGCATGCAGAATTGAAGAAAATCGCGTGACACTAGTTTCCACGAGAACTCTTCCGTCATGGGCACATGCCTGTCCTGCTCTCGATCTATTTAGCATGGCAGACCCTAAGCAGTGTCAGCCTGATATACACTGAAAGCATTACGTCTCGCAGAGCCTGATTCGCATAAGTCTTCCGGTGGCCTTAAGCAACACCCGTAAGTTACGCACACCGATTGGCGCGTGCAGAAATTCGCCACATTACCCAACGTCATGAAAACGCGGAACAGGGGAAAATAGGTAGTATTTACTGGTCCATGTCTGACAGAACGGGCCGCGCGCGAGACATCACGGGCCAGACCTCGCTAGCTGTGTGGGCCAGCCAGCCAGCCGAACACGCTGACGGGGTTCCGACCGGCGAAGTTCAGCCGCCGTCCGCCCGTCTCGCTCGCACGGCTGGCTGGAGCCTGGCCGGCGGAACTAGCGGCACGGCACGCCGCTTCGCCGGCCAGCAGAGCGACGACGCCGGTTAAACAAACAACACAGCCCGGCGAGCGGGCGATTCTCAACAGGTATTGCTCGGCGAGTCGGTCGGCGACAGCAGCCGACACGTTTTGATTTTGTACACGGTGGGAGCGGCGCGCCGGAGGCGGTCTTCCGGGCGGCCCGCACGCTGAGCGGAGAGACCAGCGGGAGTGGAGCGCCGGACCCCGGTCACAAGACACGACGCGGCGTGGCGGCCCGTCGCGTCTTGTGCTCGCACAACACGACACACGACGCTCGGTCACAGCGGACCGGTGTAGGGGCCAGCCACACAGCGGATCGGTGCAGCGGCCAGCCACACAGCGGACCGAGGAAGGGTCAAGCCAAAGGCGCGCACATCTATCATGAGTACTCTAAAAACAAGCTCGTAAAACACAACAATGAACAGCGAGTAAAATCCGTTCCACATATACTGACTGAACTCGTCTAAATTGCACTCATGGGCAAACGCGTTTGTTGGAAGCTGAACAAAATGTGGGCACAAACACATTCAAGGTTTTCCACGACGATCGGTTCGACAGGGAGGCATACTCTACGTCACCTGAATGACTGTCAACCACACCCCCACGGCAAGCACGAATCGAGGAGTTGAGGAAAGGGAGAGGCGAGCGCTGCGCCCTGCTGTTTTCCGGCCATTTAGAATGACAGAAATGCAGTGCCCATGATATAAGTTTGGCGAGCATCCCCCGTCCGCAACTGCACTCTTTGTTCGGCGACAGGCAACGTCACGCTTACTTCTTTGCGGGACATAATTGGCGACGATATCATAACAACATTTTCCGCTTTTTGTCCTTGAAATAAATTCGGCGTGATCCGCTTCGGAGTGGGTGGGAATCCAAAACTATGCCACCAAACCCAAAACAGCGGGTGAAGTAATCACCACGGGCTTTGCCTGTGACGTGTATGATGTAACCTGCCACGCGTCACGTCAAACATGGCGCTGGCAGATTCCATAATGACGGCGCCAACATTAAGTAGCGCACCCAGTGTTCAACTGATGGTGGGTCACACTTGCATTCAAGAGCCCTCTCGGAAGGAGCAAAACTACCTACACAATAAGACTGCAGGTGACAAGGGACGTAGCATAGTAAATGTGCTTAAAGAAGGGAGCGAACCGTATACTGGCCGAACATCCATGTCCGTATGTGGTGTCTACCTATGTAAGTGGTGCTCTGAACAATTAACGGTGGACAATATTGGGGACAAATAAAATGGGCCTCGGCGGATTCCTGGGGACAGATGGATCTCGGCGGGGTTCCATGCGTGCCGGAATTCCTCTGGACTCAAATAGAGTGCCTCAGTGTCACCATGTGGCTTCTGGACGTAAATCGGAAACCATCCACCCGGACACTGATTGAGGGACATCCAATCTTACTCGAGAGTCCGTCAGAGGTCAGTGGAAGACCATTGAAGGCGACTTGAGGGTCCCCTGGAGGTCAGTAGAGCACTGCTGGAGGAAGCCTGATGATGGAATGTTGAGAAAAATAATGGAGAACCAAGCGATTCGACACGGAAAACAAGTACACAAAACGCAAACACAGATGCGAAAATGAAAGACAAACAAGACATATAATATAACGAGGCAAGACTTTGGAAATTTCATCGGTCACGTAACTACGAACCAACATCGATCGATGGTGGGAGCACCATCGATCCTCGTAAATTTCACTGTTCTTACATGCAAAAATGTGCCTTCGTGGCTTCCCATCTATCCTATCCACACACCCTGAGTCTACCCTTGGTTGTAGAGCGTGACATCTATGACTGACAAGATCCAAGCTGGGTAGCCGACACCCTCGTATCAATCTGGCAGACGTGCTGCAATCGCTGCCTATCCCTCCGTAGCACGTGTATCGGTTAAGGTTTAGGGTTTCGCTCATCGCGACGGCAGACAAAAAGTGACGATACCAGAGGATACGGCCGATATACAGTTATAGCTATGCAGTTATACAGACTTGAGGCTACCTTGAGTCTCAATGGAGGCCTACCGCCACAAAGCTGGAACCTCACTGAAGGATCGTTAACTTGACCGGAGGGCACTGGAGGTTATTGACGGTCCCTGTAATTTCCTGAAGAATGACCCGCTTCACATGACGCGTGGAAATCAAATGGCCAAATGGAAATCAAATGGTCAATGGCCATACCACTCTCCTCCATAATCTCGCTAAAACCTGGAACGACATTCCGGGCCCCCGACATGCTATTTACCTATACTTGGGAGGCTCCCTCAGGAACTAATCGGATGACACGCGACCCTGTGCCCCTCGCCTGGGTGCGCCACTGTGCCCCTCGCCTGGGTGCACCACTACTAACAATCCAATGTCACGTCACCAGAGTGACACCTGAGACGACTAAAACCTGAAATCTCTGTTGGACCACAGCACCGGCACATCCAAGTGACGTGAACCTTCCATAATTGTGACATCTTCACACGACTAACGTGGTATTAAAGCGACGACAAGCGGCGACACGCTGGGAGAGGAGTCGACACGGCCGCATCAGCCGGGGTGGCGGGTATGACCTTCACAGACAACACCACCGGTCTGGTTAGCACAGCCCAACCAGCCGGGGTGTTATGTCGGACCACTCGTACAACAGCGCATGTGGAAGCCACATCGACGCAACTCGGAAGCGGTGAAAGCGGACCGCACTACACAGGCACCACCTCCCCTACCCCTGCATCGGCAACGCCGAGCTATATTTGATATACCAGCAATGACAAGCGGACCGCACTACACAGGCACCACCTGCCCTACCCCTGCATCGGCAACGCCGAGCTGTATTTGATATACCGACATGGCAAACGGCACAATGATCCAGCGTGCTCTCACGGACGGTGGAACACGTCAGCGGTCTCCATCGGACGATAGAACACACCAGCAGTCTCCACCGGACGGTGGAGCACACCAGTAGTCTTCAGCGAACGGCAGAACACACCGACAGCATTCGTCGAACGGTAGAATGCACCAGTAGACTTTTTCGAACGGTAAAACTTCACCAGGCTAACGGCAAAACACTTCCAGAGCTGTCGGGGTTAGACTCTTTTGTAAGTGCAACGTGACCCACGTTTGAATCAATTTCCCTTTAACGTCCTGCCGTGTACAGACCAGTGTCGGTCTCGGGTAGCGTTTGTTCTGTGGCTGAATGCTTGGACGGCTAAGGGAAACTTTGAAGTCAGGTTCGCAGGTCCAATAGAAAAGGGACTCTTGAATGAAACGCGAATGGAATCGGCTTCGAAGCCCTTGCTTCGAAATAACGGACGAGGGAATCCCCGGGCGACAGGTCAACACACGAGGGGGTCTCCATAGGCCATTAAAAGACAACCGCGTGGCATAAACCCCAACAGACTGTCGGGAGCCCACTGGCCAATTCACACAGAGAACAGTGCGAACAGGTGAAGTCAACAACGGGACCCATAGACACCATCTGCATACCATCGACTGCAGATGTCGCTTGAGCACGCACACAATCTCTCATTGACATCAACAATAAAACACATTGACAATGACTGACCGCTCTCCTCCGACGGCGAAGTGCCGCCAGGGAGGTACGAGCACACATAAACACGTACAAACACGTCCGTCAGCGGCACAGTCGCGGCCGTCGTGGCCATGCGGCACACACCTGACACAGACACCAGTCGCCAGACAGCGACGCCGCCACTGTCCTCAAACGTCAGACGATCGTCAACGAGCGGCGCTGGCCGGGCGGGCGCGCGCAGCGCCATCTCTGGAGCGCCACGTGAGATGTTATCTGTTGTTGCGGCCGGTGCGCGTCGCCAGCTTGCGGCGGCTGAACAGCCGGTCGGCGGCCGGCGGCTGCGCGGCGTGCTGCGGCGCCGCCAGCGACACCGGACACGAGGTGGCCGGGAACGAGGTGGCCCGCTTGGCCGACCTGTCGCCGGACGGCCGGGTCAGTGGTCGACCTCACGTGACAATGGTCGACCACGCGCAACCCTGCACTGGCGGGCTGACAGTCGACGTCGCCACCAAAGGTGAACAGGGTCACCGACGACACTATGGTTAAACAGCGTCGTTAGTGGTACTATGACTGAGTGGCGTCACTAATGACACTTCGGCTGATCACAGCATCACCAATAGCACTACAGCCGAACAGCGTCAATAACGACACGACCGTGTTGTTGAGCAGCATCACCACTGATACTACACCAGCCGTAGTGTTATGCAGACGCTGTTCAGCTGCTGTTCAGCTGCTGTGCAGCCTCACTAATGACACTGACCGAGCAGCATCGCCAATAACACTACAGCTGAGCTGCACTACTAATGATACTATGAATGGCGCTACAGCTGAGCAGAATCACCAGCAATACTACACTGAGCAACGCAAATAATGACACCATGACTGAGTGGCATCACTATGCTGAGCTGAGTATCGTTACTAACGACGCTACGAATGACACATGGTTCGGCAGCATCTGGTATTTTCGACATGGTATGGATGTTACCTTGAGCAGCATCACTAATGGCACTACAACCGAGCAGCATTACTAGTGACACTACGGCTGAGCAGCATCACTAACAACACTACGGCTGAGCAGCATCACTAATAACACTACGGTTGAGCAGCATCACTAATAACACTACGGTTGAGCAGCATCACTAATGACACCGATTGAGCAGCATCACCAACAACACTAAATGTTGAGCATCACCGACAAAAGCACCACATAAAATCACCACGGCACGAACATTGCTTTAAAGTTCAACAAATGGAAGTAAAGCAGCATGCAACTTTATACCAGGCACCATACTGACATGCGAATTTGGTAAAAATCAAACATAGCCATTTTGAAGGCCATCTTGACGATACAATTATATCAATTATAGTGAAACACACAGAATCATAGGTTCGTGGCAAATTGACTGAAAAAAATGCATACTATGAGACATCACTCGCATGCTTTGCGTATAAACTCATCTAGTAAAACAGCTTCCCTAAAAAAACTGCACTTCAATGATGTCATCTGATATCATCTAACATTTCATAACATGGTAGTCACCTATTCTCTAATGAGAATGGAGGGGAAACACTATTAGTATTGCCTCTCTTCCTCAAGCTACGACATTTGTGCAGTGAGCAATCTTAAGTAGAGTGATAGATACTGTTTGATATTGGGGTTTACGGGCCATAAGCAACGCTGGTCATCCTACGCCTACGAGACGAGACAGAACATTGTTTGCCAGAACATAACTGGAACACATGATCGCTGATTTTAATGATTTAGATATATTGTCAGAAGATAAAAGTACATCATCTTTGGCGAAACAAAGATCATGTTCGACAACCACGAACAAATATACAAAAAAACATGGACATGTGCACAATACTAGTAACATAAATGCAGCAGGTAACCAAGTCAGGAATACCAGTCTAGCTATGGTCACACTTCTATGCAACTGGACAGTGAGCATTACGTAACACAGCAAGGCGCTCAATTTCTTGAATCTCGCGGCGTACCAAACCTGCTAGCCAAAAATTACCACACAAAAGACTCCCACCACCCGATGTCATGCATAACAAACAAGAAAAGAAGTCACCGCACCGCAGCACTAGACCTGACCACAAGCAATAGGGACAGCACCCAACAGCTAACTGTGTCCAGCTCAGCAACACTAGACCCGACCACCGCAACACTAGACCTGACCACAAGCAATAGGGACAGCACCCAACAGCTGACTGTGTCCAGCTCAGCAACACTAGACCCGACCACCGCAGCACTAGACCCGACCACACGCAATAGGGACCACGCCCAACAGCTGACTGTGTCCGGCTCAGCAACACTAGACCCGACCACCGCAACACTAGACCTGACCACAAGCAATAGGGACAGCACCCAACAGCTGACTGTGTCTAGCTCAGCAACACTAGACCCGACCACCACAGCACTAGACCTGACCACACGCAATAGAGACAGCACCCAACAGCCGACTGTGTCCGGCTCAGCAACACTAGACCCGACCACCACAGCACTAGACCTGACCACACGCAATAGGGACAGCACCCAACAGCTGACTGTGTCCGGCTCAGCAACACTAGACCCGACCACCGCAGCACTAGACCTGACCACATGCAATAGGGACAGCACCCAACAGCTGACTGTGTCCAGCTCAGCAACACTAGACCCGACCACCGCAACACTAGACCTGACCACAAGCAATAGGGGCAGCACCCAACAGCTGACTGTGTCCAGCTCAGCAACACTAGACCCGACCACCGCAGCACTAGACCTGACCACACGCAATAGGGACAGCACCCAACAGCTGACTGTGTCCAGCTCAGCAACACTAGACCCGACCACCGCAGCACTAGACCTGACCACACGCAATAGGGACAGCACCCAACAGCTGACTGTGTCCAGCTCAGCAACACTAGACTCGACCACCGCAGATCAGCCGTTGAGATTAGCCAACAAACCAAAAGAAGCGTTTGCCGTTGAGGGGCGCGCTGAGCGGCGCCGGCGGCAGTCCATTGGACAGAGACCGGCTGGACCAGTGCTCGAGCGTCCTGCCGGAGACACCAGACCGCGTGCAGCCGAGTCAGCTGTACCGGGCAGCGCCCAGGCAGACAGGCGACTGCCGCCAGAGCCGACTCCAGGCACCATTGCGCAGCTAATGGCGCCGCACGTGAAGCTCCGACCACGCGTCAGCTGAGGCACTACAGCTAAAGGGCAGGATACGCAGAGCAGGCGGTGCCGGCCACTGGTCAGGGCCGATTGTGGGTCCTACTTAGGGGCTACTGGAAACCGGCTACTGTTCACAGATAGCTGGCTACTGGCTGTCGTTAACTGGTCAGATGGCTACTGACTGCCATTAACTGGTCAGCTGGCTACTGGCTACCGTTAACTGGTCAGCTGGTTACTGGCTATCGCTAAATGGTCAGCTGGCTACTGGGTACCGTTAACTGATCAGCTGGCTACTGGCCGTCATTAACTGGTCAGCTGGCTACTGGCTACCGTTAACTGATCAGCTGGCTACTGGCTACCATTGACTGGTCAGCTGGATACTGGCTACCGTTAACTGGTCAGCTGGCTACTGGCTACCGTTAACTGGTCAGCTGGCTACTGGCTACCGTTAACTGATCAGCTGGCTACTTGCTACCATTGACTGGTCAGCTGGCTACTGGCTACCGCTAACTGATCAGCTGGCTACTGTCTACCATTGACTGGTCAGCTGGCTACTGGCTACCGTTAACTGGTCAGCTGGCTACCGTTAATTGATCAGCTGGCTACTGGCTACCGTTAACTGGTCAGCTGGCTACTGGCTATCGCTAAATGGTCAGCTGGCTACTGGGTACCGTTAACTGATCAGCTGGCTACTGGCTACCATTGACTGGTCAGCTGGCTACTGGCTACCGTTAACTGGTCAGCTGGCTACTGGCTACCGTTAACTGATCAGCTGGCTACTGGCTACCATTGACTGGTCAGCTGGCTACTGGCTACCGTTAACTGATCAGCTGGCTACTGGCTACCATTGACTGGTCAGCTGGCTACTGGCTACCGTTAACTGGTCGGCTGGCTACTGGCTACCGTTAACTGATCAGCTGGCTACTGGCTACCGTTAACTGGTCAGCTGGTTACTGGCTACCGTTAACTGGTCAGCTGGTTACTAGCTACCGTTAACTGGTCGGCTGGCTACTGGCTACCGTTAACTGGTCGGCTGGCTACTGGCCGCCATTGACTGGTCACTGAGCACGGCAAGCGCGGGTTGAGCATGTTGGGGTGTGGCATGCAATGCTACTATGATGCACGTAGCCAAACAACGGAAACACCAACCTGAGTTAGTTCGACAGCATCACATCGAGCCACGTCAATGACAACATGTAGAACTATACCCACAGTAACGCGAACTACGTCAGCGATAGCAAGGCGCACTACGTCGATAATATGTTGAACTGCGGTTCAACATGCATCTGTGTGCATAGGGGAGACCTGCGATGTACACATGAGGGGTCTCACCCAGATGGCATCGGGGCATACTGGTGACGTCACACTAGTCAGACGATCTGGCCAGCGTAGCGTACCGCCACCTAAGCTGGCCGAACACTAGAAGCCAGCGGAAGCATGCGAGCTGAGAGCACTGACCTCAAACGACAGCGTCCGGTGTCAGATGGACGGCCTTGGTTTCAACTTGCCGGCCAGCTTAACCGATACACCGGCCTGGCTCAACCAACCCACCTGACCCCACTTACTCACCTGACACGACTATTCGAGTACCTTCCTCATCTGACCCGATCACTCATGTGGCCTCCTCATCTGACCCAACCACTCATGTGGCCTCCTCATCTGACCTGACCACTCATGTGGCCCCCCTCATCTGACCCGACCACTCATGTGGCCCCCTCATCTGGCCTGACCACTCATGTGGCCCCCTCATCTGACCCGGCCACTTAGGTAGCTTCATCACCTGACCCGGCCACTCATGTGGCCCCCTCACCTGACCCGACCACTCATGTGGACCCCTCATCTGTTCAGACCACTCAGGTAGCCCCTCGTCTGACCCAACCACTCAGGTAGCTTCCTCACCTGTTCAGACCACTCAGGTAGCTTCCTCATCTGACCAGATCACTCATGTAGCTCTTGCCTGACCCGACCAATTCTCCTGGCTCATCATCTAACCAAGCCAACTGACCTGATTCTCACCTGACCTGACCTGACCTAACCTGACCTGACATAATCTGACCTCACCCGACTCCCTCACCTGACCTAATGTAATCTGACCTACTGACCTGCGCCGCGTCAATGTTGTGCTCAGTCCGAAGCAGCCGCGGGGCAGTACCATGCGTGCGTTACCCTTGGCGGCGCGACTTCCTCCGACGCTGTTCAGCATAGCCAAGTGTGCCGCGTATCCTGCCGAGGTCAATCAGAGGTCAGTCAAAGGTCAGCTGCGGAGCGTGTCCTGCCGAGGTCGGTCAGAGGTCAGTCAAAGGGTCAGGTGTGGAGCGTGTCCTGCCGCGATCGGACACAGAGCCAGACCTGTCGCGTATCCTACCGAGGTCAGCCGTTATATGCAGATGATGGAAGATGACATTATTGCTATGGTTTACAGGTTCATTGATTGGTTCTTTGGACTTAAGGGCGCATGGACTGACAACGAGGCAAGTCATGAAATGTCATCCTGTAGAGGATATTGCTCAGAGTAAGGTTCAAGTACGTTCACTACGTGTGGAGGAGTGCGCTATGTAATATGAAGTGAATGTTCTAGATAAGTTGGGGTAGATAGTTCCTTTGGAACAGGGATATGGTATTGATTAGGGTGTCGGTGTCATTTTTATCGTTTTATAGTACCTCTCCTTTATAGGCTTAACTCAGATGGCCCCTGTGGCTTCTATTCAGCCTCACCACTTTATTACCTTAAGACTTTATAACTGGTGCTGGTCATGTACCGCCCATGTTTATGGGACTGAAGGTACTGGACAGACAACATAACACATGTGCTACGTCCGATGAGTGTTTATTGAAGGGGCGGGGGACGGATACCACCATTTCGATTTGCCACTATATTTCAGTCACCTGGAAATGAGTTGGTCAGTGTGTGAATGTTGACGTCACTGGTGAAGGTGGCGCAGGGCTCACGTAGCGTGAATGTAGTATGGTGAAGTGGCGGCTCACGTCAGTGTGTGAATGTTGACGTCCTGGTGAAGGTGGCCAGGGCCCGTCAGGTGTGAATGTTGACGTCACTGGTGAAGGTGGCGCAGGGCTCACGTCAGCGTGTGAATGTTGACGTACTGGTGAAGGTGGCGGGTTATTGTGATGGCTTGGTAAGTGGGGGCAGTCGATGTGAATGTTGCGTCACTGGTGAAGGTGGCGCCCAGAGCGTGTGAATGTTGACGTCACTGGTGAAGGTGGCACAGGGCTCACGTCAGTATGTGAATGTTGACGTCACTGGTGAAGGTGGCACAGGGCTCACGTCAGTATGTGAATGTTGACGTCACTGGTGAAGGTGGCACAGGGCTCACGTCAGTATGTGAATGTTGACGTCACTGGTGAAGGTGGCGCAGGGCTCACGTCAGCGTGTGAATGTTGACGTCACTGGTGAAGGTGGCGCAGGGCTCACGTCAGCGTGTGAATGTTGACGTCACTGGTGAAGGTGGCGCAGGGCTCACGTCAGTATGTGAATGTTGACGTCACTGGTGAAGGTGGCGCAGGGCTCACGTCAGTATGTGAATGTTGACGTCACTGGTGAAGGTGGCGCAGGGCTCACGTCAGTATGTGAATGTTGACGTCACTGGTGAAGGTGGCGCAGGGCTCAGTGAATTCACGTCAGTATGTGAATGTTGACGTCACTGGTGAAGGTGGCACGGGGCTCACGTCAGTATGTGAATGTTGACGTCACTGGTGAAGGTGGCGCAGGGCTCACGTCAGTATGTGAATGTTGACGTCACTGGTGAAGGTGGCGCAGGGCTCACGTCAGTATGTGAATGTTGACGTCACTGGTGAAGGTGGCGCAGGGCTCACGTCAGTATGTGAATGTTGACGTCACTGGTGAAGGTGGCGCAGGGCTCACGTCAGTATGTGAATGTTGACGTCACTGGTGAAGGTGGCACGGGGCTCACGTCAGTATGTGAATGTTGACGTCACTGGTGAAGGTGGCGCAGGGCTCACGTCAGTATGTGAATGTTGACGTCACTGGTGAAGGTGGCACGGGGCTCACGTCAGTATGTGAATGTTGACGTCACTGGTGAAGGTGGCACGGGGCTCACTGTACCGACGGAATCCACAACGAGCATGCTGATGTGTCGTGCCAGTTGTGCTTTGTGCAAACGAACAATCATAACTGGGAGGATAAATCATTGGCATACTTGAGAAGAAAAAAAATCGTCAAATGCGATGCAATACCAACAAGTCAATTACGCAATTAGTTACAAGGCAATCAGGTCTTATGCAACTGATGGCATTGATAACATAAACCTGCCACGTTGCAGAAAACATCACAAAGGGGAAAACGTAATCGTGTTTCAAATCATATGGAAACCCCTGGTTGGCTAGAAAGCAGCGTATCACATTTTGTATTTGTTTGATGCCTTGACAAAATATCCCAGAAAATGATTGGTATCATCAAGTACTACTATTATCTGATTCACATGGTAGAAATTGCCAGTCTGCACTAATATTAACAAGAAATAGCTGCCGCAAGGGAATAGAAGATGTGCTCCACAGATCCCCATTGTGTTTAAAAAAAACTGCGATGTAATTGCATTTCCTTGCCCAGCAGTACAATTATACATACCCTCCGTGATGAAGGTGGCCTGCTGCTTCTTGGAAACCTTGCCAACGATGTAAATTTGCTCCGGCTTGAGGCCGACGCTGCAGTACATACTGATGTCCTTGCTGCTGCCGTACCCGGCATGCATAACGATGGCAGACTCCTGTGGTAGTCGGGCACCAGTTCTAACGCCAGATAACACTGCATCGCCAGTTCCAGCAATAGGAAATACCACATCAGTTACAACACGCAACACAACAGCACCAGTTCCGGCAGGTAACACTGTAGCACCAGTTTCAACAACAGACGACACCGCAGTACAACAGACAACACTACGGCACCTGTTCCAACAACAGCGAACACCACAGCAGTGGACATACCAGCACAGCTGCGCCACTTCGTTGCACACCTCATCTAGCGTAATGCAACGCCTTGCGTTACAAGCGGCGCATCGCATAGCAGGGCCCACGATAACTATCCTGAAGCAAGCTGGCGCAGTCCCTCTCTGGAGTGGTAGCTGCCTGATCTAAACTACCCGAAACGACCACCGTCATTCACTCCACCAGTGACTGGGATACGCGAACCACGCCGTTTATTGTTCATTGGGTGGTCCACGAAGCGATGTGTGCACAATCACGGCTAATGGTGCACCCACACCGCTTCGCCGGCGAGCCGCGGGTATGGGAATTGTCCAGAATGGTGCGAGTGTTGAACCCGGGACGTTTGCATCCAGAGCTCAACATCTTAACCACACGGCCATCCCCGCCCCGACCCACACCACCAGCCGAACCAGGTCACGTCGGGCTGCCTGACCGAGGCGTCACTGACCTCCACCAGCTGACGGAGGTATTCGGCCTTGTGTTTGAGCGGCTCGGTGGTGAGGCCGTCAGCGAACGAGACGAGACCGTGCGGGAAGTTGTGCTGCGACAGCCACGACATCACCTGGCGCCTCTGCATGTCCGGCCGGCCCGTCACGTACACGATCAGGTAGCCCAGCTCCTGCCAGTGTCTGTACCACGTACACGTACACGGTCAGGTACCCCAGCTCCTGCCAGTGTCTGTACCACGTACACGTACACGGTCAGGTACCCCAGCTCCTGCCAGTGTCTGTACCACGTACATGTACACGAGCAGGTATCCCAGCTCCTGCCAGTGTCTGTACCACGTACACGTACACGATCAGGTATTCCAGCTCCTGCTAATGTCTGTATCACGTACACGGTCAGGTACCCCAGCTCCTGCCAGTGTCTGCACCACGTATACGTACACGATCAGGTACCCCAGCCCCTGCCAGTGTCTGTACCACGTACACGGTCAGGTACCCCAGCTCCTGCCAGTGTCTGTACCACGTACACGGTCAGGTACCCCAGCTCCTGCCAATGTCTGCACCACGTACACGGTCAGGTACCCCAGCTCCTGCCAGTGTCTGTACCACGTACACGGTCAGGTACCCCGGCTCCTGCCAGTGTCTGCACCACGTACACGGTCAGGTACCCCAGCTCCTGCCAGTGTCTGCACCACGTACACGGTCGGGTACCCCAGCTCCTGCCAGTGTCTGTACCACGTACACGGTCAGTGTACCCCGGCTCCTGCCAGTGTCTGCACCACGTACACGGTCAGGTACCCCAGCTCCTGTCAGTGTCTGTACCACGTACACGGTCAGGTACCCCAGCT
The DNA here is from genome assembly GCA_034440615.1 of Ashinkailepas kermadecensis. Lineage (NCBI taxonomy): Eukaryota > Metazoa > Arthropoda > Thecostraca > Neolepadidae > Ashinkailepas > Ashinkailepas kermadecensis. The sequence goes on from JAOTOM010001226.1 coordinate 52,271, forward strand.
CCTGTCAGTGTCTGCACCACGTACACGGTCAGGTACCCCAGCTCCTGTCAGTGTCTGTACCACGTACACAGTCAGGTACCCCAGCTTCTGCCGATCTGTATCATACACTTTCTCAACTACAAACACACCTTGCTTGCACGCAAACAATGACATTCACACCAATATGCACTCTTGTTATCATATCACGATGCTAGAAACCTCCCACCCTGAATGATTGACGAATGACGGCTGACGAGTTGACGCTTGGCGAATACCTCAGCATCACGCATCTGCACCCGACCTGTCACGTGAGGTCACGCGCTACTGACCTGACCACGTCGACGGCAGAGGCGCGCACCTTGGGGTCGCGCCCCGTCACCGACATACTGGCCGTGAAGGAGCCGTCAATGCTGAAGACGACGCACTCGCTGTGCGGTGGCACCACGCACAGCTGGAAGTCGCACCACGTGTGGTCGCCGCTGCGGAGCCGAGGTCGGGTCAGCGTGCCGCCCGCATCACCGCCCACGGTCTGACACAGCCGCCCGGCCCGGCAAGTACCACCGCCCACGGTCTGACACAGCCGCCCGGTCCGGCGAGTACCACCGCCCACGGTCTGACACAGCCGCCCGGCCCGGCAAGTACCACCGCCCACGGTCTGACACAGCCGCCCGGTCCGGCGAGTACCACCGCCCACGGTCTGACACAGCCGCCCGGCCCGGCGAGTACCACCGCCCACGGCCTGACACAGCCGCCCGGTCCGGCGAGTACCACCGCCCACGGTCTGACACAGCCGCCCGACCCGGCGAGTACCACCGCCCACGGCCTGACACAGCCGCCCGGTCCGGCGAGTACCACCGCCCACGGCCTGACACAGCCGCCCGACCCGGCGAGTACCACCGCCCACGGTCTGACACAGCCGCCCGGCCCGGCGAGTACCACCGCCCACGGTCTGACACAGCCGCCCGACCCGGCGAGTACCACCGCCCACGGTCTGACACAGCCGCCCGGCCCGGCGAGTACCACCGCCTACGGTCTGACACAGCCTCCCGGTCCGGCGAGTACCACCGCCCACGGCCTGACACAGCCGCCCGGCCCGGCGAGTACCACCGCCCACGGCCTGACACAGCCGCCCGGTCCGGCGAGTACCACCGCCCACGGCCTGACACAGCCGCCCGACCCGGCGAGTACCATCGCCCATGGCCTGACACAGCCGCCCGACCCGGCGAGTACCACCGCCCACGGCCTGATACAGCCTTGCGGTCCGGCGAGTACCACCGCCCACGGCCTGACATAGCCGCCTGGCCCGGCGAGCACCACCGCTCACGGCCTGACACAGCCGCCCGGCCGGGCGAGTACCACCGCCCACGGTCTCAGCCAGCCTCGTGGCCCGGCATGCTGCCGTCTCGTCAACAGCCAAGCCCATAATAGTCCGATAAAGACGTCACCAGTCATCTGGACATTCTAGGTCTACATTAAGACTACATGAAGTTGGTTAAGATCAGTGGAGCTATGAGATTGTGTGAAGACCGTTGACTATTAGTAGATGAGATTAAAAAAATACCCTCCTTTCCACATAACAAGAAAGCACACATGGGGTTAAAAATGCTTTCATATCATATCTCATATAGCATTATGCTTGAAGACTCTGAAAATACAATGCAATACCTGATATTTCGATACGTTCATGAAGTTGTCCGAAATTTACAGAGTAAGATAACATAATATGGTGTAAATTTGGTCATCCAGTATTGAATTGTCATCATACAGATTGTGATAAGAGCTCACCGGACGACCATTTTGATCAGGTAGATTCCGAAGCCGAAGGCGTGCTGTGGACTGATAGTGTGTGATACCCTGCCCGTCTTGTCGGCCACCTCCGTCCCGAGCAGCACCCAGTCGCCCCCGGGAGGGTCGGCCATGTAGTGTATATCCACCTGACAACCGATGGCATGTCACAGAGAGACCTCACACGGCTGGGCTTCAAGTGAAACAGGGCGAGTATGGTGGTCAATAGAGCATTACATATAACACGAGACCTCAGATGAGACAGAATGTGCACAAAAAATGCACAAAACAAGCAATCGCAAAGAAGCATATTTACACACCCATCCACACGCACACATGTGTGTGTGTGTGTGTGTGTGTGTGTGTGTGTGTGTGTGTGTGTGTGTGCGTGTGCGTGTGCGTGTGCGTGTGCGTGTGCGTGTGCGTGTGCGTGTGCGTGTGTATATGCATCTCAATATCACACCTCATGTTCCCCATGGTGAACACCTGGCCTCTGGACTCCTTCGTCGCTGAGTGGGGCCCCTGACCCTTTCTCCAAAAGTTAGCACTTCTCACCTTCTCGCCGGTGAGCGAGACCATATCGAGTGGGCCGTAGGTGAAGCGAGCCATCAGCACTTGCGGCAGGCCCTCCAGCACCAGCACGTCGTTGCCGCGGTGGTTCGGTGTCACGTTCTTGATCTTGACCGAGGTGCGCTTCCGGATCCACTTCTCCCGAGGCTGTCCGGGCGCGAAGTGGGGGCTGGTGCAGTCCCGACCGTCGGCGGTCCCGAGCTGCTCCCCGCCCACCAGCTGGGGAGATGGCGAGACACCGTCCTTGGGCTTAGGCGGGAAAGTACTGAGACACACCGCCCACCAGATGGGGAGATGGTGAGACACCGTCCATGGGCTTAGGCGGTAAAGTACTGAGACACACCGCCCACCAGATGGGGAGATGGCGAGACACCGTCCATGGGCTTAGGCGGTAAAGTACTGAGACACACCGCCTACCAACTGAGGGGAGAAGATACTGAGATACCCACCGCGAGCCGAGGGAGACGGTACTGAGACTCCGTCCATGAGCCTAGGCGAGACTACTGAGACACACCACCCACCAGCTGACGGGAGAGGGCACTGAGATACCATGAGCTGAGGGTTGAATGTACTGAGGCACGACTCACCAGCAGGGGAGACGGTACTGAATAACCGCCCGCCTGTTCAGGGAAGACAGTACTAGGACACACCGCCTACTAGCTGAGGAGAGAAGGCATTGAGATAACCTCCTCCCCCAATGAGATTTGGGAGACTACTGAGACACCGTCCATGGGCTTAGGCGAGACATTACTAAGGCACTTCACCTACGAGTTCACGAGACACGCACTGAGATTCTCCCACGAGGTGAGAGGAGACGACACCGAGATATACGGCCCATAAGTTGAGGGGAAACGGTACCGAGACCCACCAACCACCAGCTGAGGGGAGACGGTACTGAGACTGACCACCGGCAGATTACCAGCTACGAGGATGATCGCTCCTGATGACTCACGTTGCGCAGGAGGAACGCGATGGCGTCCTGACTCTCCCAGTAGCTGGCGTGAAAGAGGTGCGGCAGCACCTGGGCAGGGAAGTTGGCCAGACCATCGGGGCAGAAGAGCGCGTAGTCAATGCGTTTGTTTCCCCACCAGCGCTGCACCAGTCCGTTCACGGTCTGCAGCTGCTGCGAGTCCATTCCCGACATGGTGGACAGCATGGACACGGTTGACTCGCGCCGGTACGAGCCGCTCCGGCTCTCACCGCAGTCGGACAGTAGCTGGGGCTGGTTCTGCACGTGCTCCACTGCAACACACACGTGCACACACACACCACGGTAAGAGAGACTGGGGTAACATGGTGGACAGACACTAATGTAGCATACATCAGAGTAGCACGCATCACAGGAACACAAATCAGGGTAGCGCGCATCTTGACAACACAGAGCATGGCAAAACAGACCATGTCAACACGTGTGGTAATATGCACCAGGACAACACATACCATGGCAGACAAGGAGAATAGGTAATGGTAGCACATACCTATAACTAGTGGGTGCACAGTGGGTGTACAGTGGGTGCACGGTGCAGAAACCATCCAGATTGGTGTAGAGTTTCCGAACGAAGTGGCAACCACAATCCCAACCCTGTAACTTTAGTGCCATGACACTGCAGTGAAGTCAGAGCGGCTGGGACCATTGAAGTAGACTTCGGAGCTGCTGGTTTGGTATGCTGGGGCCAAAATCGTCCTACATGCACATATCTACATTCAATCATAACTAGGTCATGCCCCACCACAGCCCAACTACAGCCTATCAGAATAAGAAGACGAATCTTGGGTTCTGTTACGACGAATTCAACTGCCAGGCCATGGAGCGTCACCAACCTCTCACGCTAATAGGTCGCCGGCCAAACCGGCAATTCCGCCTATTGTGGGACTCGAACCCACGATCTCACGATCAAGAGTCCAACGCCCTTCTGACTGAGCTACCATGACAGCACATCCCATCAGAACTCAACCGAATCCCATCTTTGTCCAACTACATGCATCCCAACGCCAACCACCGGGGCACCGGGGCCAGTACCAATGCTGGCACCGGCACCGGTACTGGCACCGGTACTGGTACTGGTACCGGTGTTGTTACCGGTACTGGTACAGATACCGGTGTTGGTACCGGTACTGGTACAGATACCGGTGCCGGTGTTGGTACCGGTGTTGGTACCGGTGTTGATACCGGTGTTGATACCGGTGTTGGTACCGGTGTTGGTACCGGTGTTGGTACCGGTGTTGGTACCGGTGTCGGCCCCGGTGCCGGTGTCGGCCCGGTGCCCCCGGGGTCGGCCCAGGTGCCCCCCGGTGTCGGCCCCGGTGCCCCCGGTGTCGGCCCCGGTGCCCCCCGGTGTCAGGGCCGGTACTGACGCAGGTGGACGGACTGGCCGTCGCCCAGCGGGTACTTGTGGTAGCGGCACACGGTGGCCGGCGGCAGCTGCGCGAACGGCCGACACAGCAGCGGCTCCAGCCGGCACGCCACCGGGTTGGTCGGGTGGAACAGGTTGTAGACGCTGTGGCAGGCCGGCCGCGGCGGAGCTGCGACACGGCGACGCGGGGTCAGTCATCGGTGTGGCGTCAGCCGGCTGTGTGGCGTCAGCCAGCGGTGTGACGTCAGCCAGCGGTGTGACGTCAGCCAGCGGTGTGACGTCAGTCAGCGGCGTGACGTCAACCAGCGATGACGTCGGTCAGCCCGTGACGTCAACCAATGGTGTCGGCGGGACACAGAGCCAGGGGTCATGACATCGGCCATGACTGAATGCATGGTTGCATTGCTGCACGCACCTTATGGCATACAGTTGACCGTCTCTGTAATGGCTATTGGTGAGGCGAGATACGAAGCGTTTAAAAATAAAGTGTAGAGATATCGTTTAATACAACGAAGAATGGCTCTTAGATGCTCCTGGGTTTTAGACATTGCGTGTAAAGAAAGACCTTCAATATACAGGTGAGTGACATAAAAGTAACGTTAAGGATTATACTTTTTTTAGGATTTTACCTTTTTGGGGGGCCATCGTCAGGAGTCACTCCTGACGATGGCCCCTGGCCGAAACGTTGAGTACCTAATAAAGTATAATCCTTAACGTTACTTTGATGTCAACTCAGCACCTCCTGGTATATTGAAGGTCGTATGCTTTCTTTACACGCAATGTAGAGATATCCACATACCAGAGATCCTGCACTTGTGCTCTCTATGCATCAATACGCAATCTCCTCTGGACAAACGTGCGGCGCGTCCGAGCGTGCGAGGGGCGACCTGGCGCGTACCTCTGCTTTCCTCAGGCAGGTACATCCGTCGCGCAGCCAGCACCAGCCCCAGCGGCGAGCCGAACATGAACAGGTCCACCACCTCGAACTCCAGCCTGCAGTGGCCGTCACTGCGGCCAGAGAGCAGCGCGGCGTCACGGCGGCCGACAACCGGACAACAGAGGCGGGTCACGGCGGCCGACAACCGGACAACAGAGGCGGGTCACGGCGGCCGGCAACCGGACAACAGAGGCGGGTCACGGCGGCCGGCAACCGGACAACAGAGGCGGGTCACGGCGGCCGGCAGCCGGACAACAGAGGCGGGTCACGGCGGCCGACAACCGGACAACAGAGGCGGGTAACGGCGGCCGGCAACCGGACAACAGAGGCGGGTCACGGCGGCCAGAGAGCAGCGCGGCGTCACGGCGGCCGACAACCGGACAACAGAGGCGGGTCACGGCGGCCAGAGAGCAGCGCGGCGTCACGGCGGCCGGCAACCGGACAACAGAGGCGGGTCACGGCGGCCGGCAGCCGGACAACAGAGGCGGGTCACGGCGGCCAGAGAGCAGCGCGGCGTCACGGCGGCCGGCAACCGGACAACAGAGGCGGGTCACTGCGGCCGACAACCGGACAACAGAGGTGGGTCACGGCGGCCCACAGCACAGCAGTACATCACATTCAGCCACAGCGGGCCACAGCACAGCGACTCGTCACAGTGGAGCACAACACAGCGGTGTATCAGATCGGATCACAGAGTGCCACAGCACAGCAACACGTTACAGCCAGACACAACACAGCGGTGTGTCAGATCGGATCACAGAGTGCCACAGCACAGCGACACGTTACAGCGGGGCACAACACAACGTTGTGTCAGATCGGATCACAGCGGGCCACAGCACAGCGACACGTTACAGCGAGACACAACACAGCGGTGTGTCAGATCGGATCACAGCGGGCCACAGCACAGCGACACGTTGCAGCGGGGCACAACACAGCGGTGTGTCGGATCGGATCGCACAGTGCCACAGCACAGCGACACGTTACAGCGGGGCACAACACAGCGGTGTGTCAGATCGGATCACAGCGGGCCACAGCACAGGGCGCAACAGATCGGGTCGGCGTGTCACAGCACCGCGGCACGTCTGGTCGGGTCACAGCGTGTCACAGCACGGCGGCGGGTCAGATCAGGTCACAGCACAGCGACGTGTCACAGCGGGCTATCAGAAGTCATTGCAGGCGACTGCAACAGGACAACAGCAGCAGCTGACATGGGTAGGACGGCTACCATATCATGCACTTCTGACCCTCATTGCACGCAATTGAATACACTCACTCAAAAATATAAAAAAATCGGATGTTTGGAAAGGGTAAATGAAGGAATCAAAATGCACGTCTTACTAATACAATGGGTCGTTCCATAAAGGAGCAGCTACGTTGCAGGAAATCGACAATACATCACAACCATAGTCCAACTGTGTCTTACAATAGCAATAATTCAGACACCTGGTCACCATACCGGCAGTAGCCCAGCAGGCTCAGCCACTGGACCGACAGGGACCTAAATGGCCCGTTGGCAGACCGACAGGTACGGTCTCTGACCTGGAGCCAGACGTGCGGCGCGGCGACAGGTGTCTGGTGAGTGGCTCGCTGTCGGAGAGCGTACGAACGGTAGGTTTCTCTGCGGTGGTTCGCGGCACGTCCGACTTACAGCGGCGCAGGTCCTTGAGTTAGTCGCGCCGCCATCAGAGTCTGTCGAGTCAAGGTCAGGTCAGGTCAGGTCAGGTCAGCCACCACCGAGCGCCATATCAAGTCTGCAACCTTTCTGTATCGCCGTCACTGCGTGTTCGGCCAGGGCATGTCGAAGGTGAGAGAACAGTCAGAGAACTACATCAAGCACGTCACTTAGGACTTCGTGCTTATTCACCTGGCATCCTACCATGCCGGAATTACAATCGCTACACCACAAGAACATAGTTTCAAGTCATAGAATAAACGAGCTACGATCACGTTTTTGTAAAAACGGAAAACCAACGACATGGTACGGTGTGATACAGGCAAAATGCATTGGTGCAGTGTTGTCTGTGTTGCATGAGGTCCACATCACGATACGAATCCAGTCACGATCACAGTCATCCATGTTTCATTGCTGTGCGTGCTTGGTTACTCGTTCCTTATCGCTATATCTATCGGCCTACGGTTAGTTGAGCGAGGCGCCGATACCGGCCGACACACCCCAGACTACAGCATCCTTACCTTACCCATTTCCTAACCTTGCATCACTTCCACATCCGATCACCGACCTATATCTCCATTCCTTTTCATACCAGTCATTTCGACGGGCGTGACAATAGCTACCGTGGTCAGTGGATGTACCTGCACTAAATACAATACAGTGGATGTACCTGCACTAAATACAATACAGTGGATGTACCTGCACTAAATACAATACAGTGGATGTACCTGCACTAAATACAATACAGATACTTTGTCTTTAATACAAGGCCAACGCCATCAGCATGGTCGTGACCGAGGCCGTTTTACTCCCATGGCTGATGGCCAGAGAAGACCGCTGCTTCCCCAGACAGCAATTCCACCGTATTCGGCGAGATGACTCGGCTGTATGGGAGCCATCACCCAGCCAGCCGAAAGTTCGCCGAACCGCGGCGTGTCACGTCCATACCCCATACTGGTCACGGTTCGTGTCACGTCCATACCCCATACTGGTCACGGTCCGTGTCACGACACCCATACCCCATGCTGGTCACGGTCCGTGTCCCCATACCCCATACTGGTCCGTGTCCCATACCCCATACTGGTCCGTGTCCCCATACTGGTCCATACCCCATACTGGTCCGTGTCCATACCACACCCTGGTCACGGTCCGTGTCCCATACCCCATACTGGTCACGGTCCGTGTCACGACCCCATACCCCATGCTGGTCACGGTCCGTGTCACGTCCATACCCCATACTGGTCACGGTCCGTGTCACGACACCCACACCCCATGCTGGTCACGGTCCGTGTCACGACACCCACACCCCATACTGGTCACGGTCCGTGTCACGACACCCACACCCCATACTGGTCACGGTCCGTGTCACGTCCATACCCCATACTGGTCACGGTCCGTGTCACGACACCCACCCCATGCTGGTCACGGTCCGTGTCAACCACACCCCATGCTGGTCACGGTCCGTGTCACGACATCCATACCCCATACTGGTCACGGTCCGTGTCACGACACCCACACCCCATGCTGGTCACGGTCCGTGTCACGACACCCACACCCCATACTGGTCACGGTCCGTGTCACGACACCCACACCCCATGCTGGTCACGGTCCGTGTCACGACACCCACACCCCATGCTGGTCACGGTCCGTGTCACGTCCACACCCCATACTGGTCACGGTCCGTGTCACGACACCCACACCCCATGCTGGTCACGCGACACCCACACCCCATGCTGGTCACGGTCCGTGTCACGACACCCACCATTGTCACTGGTCCGTGTCATGACACCCACACCCATGCTTTACCCCATGCTGGTCACGGTCCGTGTCACGTCCACACCCCATGCTGGTCACGGTCCGTGTCACGTCCACACCCCATACTGGTCACGGTCCGTGTCACGCCCATACCCCCATACTGGTCACGGTCCGTGTCACGTCCATACCCCATACTGGTCACGGTCCGTGTCACGACACCCACACCCCATACTGGTCACGGTCCGTGTCACGGTCCGTGTCACGTCCATACCCCATACTGGTCACGGTCCGTGTCACGACACCCACACCCCATACTGGTCACGGTCCGTGTCACGTCCATACCCCATACTGGTCACGGTCCGTGTCACGTCCCCATACTGGTCACGGTCCGTGTCACGACACCCACACCCCATACTGGTCACGGTCCGTGTCACGACACCCACACCCCATACTGGTCACGGTCCGTGTCACGACACCCACACCCCATACTGGTCACGGTCCGTGTCACGACACCCACACCCCATACTGGTCACGGTCCGTGTCACGACACCCACACCCCATGCTGGTCACGGTCCGTGTCACGACACCCACACCCCATGCTGGTCACGGTCCGTGTCACGACACCCACACCCCATACTGGTCACGGTCCGTGTCACGTCCATACCCCATACTGGTCACGGTCCGTGTCACGACACCCACACCCCATACTGGTCACGGTCCGTGTCACGTCCATACCCCATACTGGTCACGGTCCGTGTCACGACACCCACACCCCATGCTGGTCACGGTCCGTGTCACGTCCACATACCCCATACTGGTCACGGTCCGTGTCACGACACCCACACCCCCATGCTGGTCACGGTCCGTGTCACGTCCATACCCCATACTGGTCACGGTCCGTGTCACGACACCCACACCCCATGCTGGTCACGGTCCGTGTCACGCCCACACCCCATACTGGTCACGGTCCGTGTCACG